>WAAF01005424.1:624949-649119 GCA_013400475.1 Tricholaema leucomelas
TCATGTTCAGCTCCTATCCACCAGTACCCCCAGGTCCCTTTCTTCCTGGCTGCTCTCGGCCACTCTGTCCCCAGCCTGTAGCGTTGCTTGGGGTTGTTGTGGCCAAAGTGCAGAACCCTGCACAGATTCCAGCTGACCAAAAAAAAAAAAAAAAATTATAAACAGCACTTTTACCAAAAAGTGAAAATTTTATGGCAATAGAACTACTTGTAAGTTTGGGTCGAGTTTGCCAAGCAATCTGCTATGAGGACAGACTGAAAGAGTTGGGGCTGTTCAGTCTGGAGAAGAGGAGGCTCCAAGGTGACCTTCTTGTGGCCTGCCAGTATCTGAAGGGGGCCTGCAAAAAAGCTGGGGAGGGACTTTTTAGGCTCTCAGGGAGTGACAGGACTGGGGGGAAGGGAGCAAAGCTGGAGCTGGGGAGATTCAGACTGGATGTGAGGAGGAAGTTGTTCAGCATGAGAGTGGTGAGAGCCTGGAATGGGTTGCCCAGGGAGGTGGTTGAGGCCAGGCTGGATGAGGCTGTGGGCAACCTGCTCTAGGGTAGGTTGTCCCTGGGCATGGCAGGGGGGGTTGGAACTGGCTGATCCTTGTGGTCCCTTCCAACCCTGACTGATTCTATGATTCTCTGATTCTATGAAAGATGTAGCAGTGGCACTTGACCAAGCCATCCTCAGCTGATTTGAGTGGGAGTTTTTACATGGGAAAAAACCCCAGAATCCTGAATGCTCTTTCAGCTCCATGGAAACTCACTTTTGACATATGCAGTTCATCCAAAAATATTTGGTAGAGATCCCTTATCGAGTTTTTTCAAGCTCAACCACATTCCACTGCCATCAAGAGCAGTTTCTCTAGCTGCAGGCAGTACAAACTTGTTGCAGTGCTAATTATTTGATCAGCTGCCTCAGTATCTCCAGATGGAAAAGATTTCTTTATTTTGGTTGTTAAAAAAGGGCTTTGGGTTTTTTTATCTCTGTTACACATTAGCTGCATTGAGGGAAGTTCTTCTCTTCCTCTACTCTGCCCTGGTGAGACCCCACCTGGAATATTGTGTTCAGTTTTGGGCTCCCCAGTTCAGGAGGGACAGGGATCTACTTGAAAGAGTCCAACAGAGGGCTACAAAGATGATGAAGGGTCTGGAGCACTGCCTGATGAGGAGAGGCTAAGGGACCTGGGGCTGTTTGGTCTGGTGAAGACTGAGAAGGGATCTAATTAATGTTAATAAATCTCTGTGGGTTGGGGGTAAAGAGGCAGGGGACAAACTCCCCTCAGTTGCATGCTGTGATAGGACAAGGGATAATGGATGTAAACTACAGCACAGGAAGTTCCACCTCAACATGAGGAAAAACTTCTTTACTGTAAGGGTCCCAGAGCACTGGAACAGGCTCCCCAGAGAGCTTGTGGAGTTTTCTTCTCTGGAGACGTTCAAGCACTGTCTGAATGTGTTCCTGTGTGACCTGAGCTAGACTGTCAGGTTCTGCTCTGGCAGGGGGGTTGGATTCAATGATCTGTGGAGGCCTGTAACATTCTGTGATCCTGTGCATCTCTGCTAGTAAATTAAACGTGCCTAGAACCACTCCTTGGCTGGGAGGTCGACTGCCTCCAGAGGAGGATGCTGCCTTACACACCAAACCCAAATGGCTGAACCCAAACTATGTCTTAGGAACCATCCAGAGCTTATCCTAACCCCTGGGCTGCACTTAGGAGGGCAGGATCTGCCCTCTAGTATTTAAATGATATAAGTCCTAAGGGTTGTCAGGCACTGTTCTGGCCCTTAAAGGCTGCAATTGGTTTCCAACACCTATGAACATTCACAGAGGTGGTTTAATTCAGTTTACTTCTGTAGAGGGAATCCTTGCATCTCCCCCTTCCTTATTGGCACTGATCAGCACGGCAGCTTTCTTACAGAGGCTCCAAATCAGGTGGAGAGTTATTATCTCCCTGAGCACAGTATTTACATTCATATAAAAGTACAATTAGTGCTAGCAACATTAGCAAGCATTTTAGGATGAGGTCAGTAGAGGAAAATGGATCCATCAAGATAAACAACCGAGATCTGTGGGACATCTGCCCGGGAAGGAGCAGTGCAGCAAGGCAGAATGAACGATGCTAATGGTGAGGAGAGGTGGCTGTGGCTGAACTGAGCAGTCTTGCTGGGAATAAAGGAAAACATTTCTGAGCTGGCATAAGAGAAGAGTGTTTTCAGAGGGGAAAGAGGACTGTGGAGGTTCTGATGGACATGAGATAGCAATGTGCACACAAGGCCAAGAGAGCCAATGGCATCCAGGCCTGGATCGGGAACACTGTGGCTAGCAGGATGAGGGCAGTTATTCTNGGAGGTGGTGGAGTCACCATCCCTGGGGGTGTTCAAAAAATCAACTAGGTGAGGCACTGAGTGCCATGGTCTGGTTGATTGGCCAGAGCTGTGTGCTAGGTTGGACTGGATGATCTTGGAGGTCTCTTCCAACCTGGTTGATTCTATGATTCTCTTTTTGGTGGGTTTTTCAGTAGGGAGGAAATAATTTGAATCATAGAATGGTTTAGGTTGGAAGGGACCTCCAGGATCATCCAATTCCAACCCCCTGCCATAGGCAGGGACAACTCCAACTAGAACAGGTCACTCAAGGCCTCATCCAACCTATCCTTGAACACCTCCAACGAGAGTGCATCCACAGCCTCTCAGGGCTACCTGTTGCAGTGTACTTGTCCAGCACAAATACACTGTGGATCTCAATTACATTTTCCCTTATCTATCCTTACTGGGGTTGCATGCAGCTGTGTAGCCAATGGGCCCTGGCAGTAAACGTAGAGAATAATAGGCAATACCTACATTTCTTTTACAAGAGTAGTAGTGGAGATCAAATGATTTTCATTACAGCTGGTTTTGCCTCCTCTGTGTAGAGCAAAGTCTTTCCCTGTTGTGTGGCAGTTTTGAATTCAAAGCAGACACTTTTTTCCTGGGGAATACACCTGATGTGTTATCTGAGACTTTTGGCTCCACAGATTGATTTTGCTAAGGAAGACACTTCTTTTGCTCCTGGGGAATACACCTGATGTGTCATCTGAGACTTCTGGGTCCACAGATTGATTTTGCTAAGGGAGACACTTCTTTTGCTCCTGGGGAATACACCTGATGTGTCATCTGAGACTTCTGGGTCCACAGATTGATTTTGCTGCTCACTCCTCTTCCCCTCACGCGCGGGAATACACCTGATGTGTCATCTGAGACTTCTGGGCCCACAGATTGATTTTGCTAAGGGAGACACTTCTTTTGCTCCTGGGGAATACACCTGATGTGTCATCTGAGACTTCTGGGTCCACAGATTGATTTTGCTAAGGGAGACACTTCTTTTGCTCCTGGGGAATACACCTGATGTGTCATCTGAGACTTCTGGGTCCACAGATTGATTTTGCTAAGGGAGACACTTCTTTTGCTCCTGGGGAATACACCTGATGTGTCATCTGAGACTTTTGGGTCCACAGATTGATTTTGCTGCTCACTCCTTTGGCCCACACGCGCTAGGGTAGCGTTTTAAAGAATCAACAGCAACAACTTTGTTTCTCAGCTATGTCTAGTTTAGCTAACATCTAATCCTCTTAGCTCTTATACCCTCACAAACAGGGATTTGTTTGGCTGAAAACTTTTAATTAGCCCAATCACATGGAGCGGGTATTTAACAACCCCAAGGCGAACCCCTTTCAGGCATCAGAGGTGTCTCACTAGCAGCTTGGGACAGCTAATTCTAGCAGCCCTTTCCTGCAGGCTGCAGAACTTGAATAACAAGTTTGGTAAGCAGCTGGCACCCAGTTTTTCTACATAAGTGGGCAACATTCTTTAAGGGTAACTTGTTGCTCCCGACATTGTTTTGTGAGCCTTCCCTAGCCCCTACTCTCTCTGCTCTCCCTCCAAAGCAGCCTCTCAATGCTTGCACAAGCCAGTCCAGCTCTGAAGAAGGTTGAGGATCTTCTCATGGATTTGGAAGGACTTTTCAGAATATCAGGGAGTGACAGGACTAGGGGGAATGGAGCAAAGCTGGAGGTGAGGAGATTCAGACTGGAGGTGACGAGGAAGTTGTTGAGCATGAGAATGGTGAGAGCCTGGAATGGGTTGCCCAGGGAGGTGGTGGAGTTGCCATCCCTGAAGGTGTTTAAGGCCAGGCTGGATGAGGCTGTGGGCAGCCTGATCTAGGGCAGGGTGTCCCTGGGCATGGCAGTGGGGCTTGGAACTAGATGATCTTTGTGGTTCCTTCCAACCCTGACTGATTCTGACTCTATGACTGCTGAAAACCTGGCAGGTCACTGGAGAAATAAATAACGTTAGTAGACCGAGTGAGAACTGAACTTGCTGAACTTTTGATCTTAGTAATTTGAATCCAGAAGAAAGGCTGCTGGAGCAGCATCTGGGTCCTAACCCAGGAAGTGGAGGGTCACTGCTGCGGGGCAGGCAAGGCTGGGGAGGGAAGGTTGGTGCCCGTGGGATCCGTGCTCCCGTGGTGCGTGAAATCAAATGAGAGGAGGAGCGGCTAGCAGCAGGCGGAAGAATGGGCACCGGTGAAGGAGCAGGAGTGAGGGCTTGCATAATGTGCTAAGCGTGTAATTATTAACTAGAGATTAGCTCTGCTGCAGAGCCAGGGCCACGGCCCTGCAAAGCCCACCCGTGAGCCTACCCAGGACCAGGCTGCTCCTTCAGCAGTCTCTCTCAGCAGGGATCCTGTGGGGCTAACCTAGGGCGTTTAGCACTGCTCCTCGGGCAGGTCTGTGGGAGAAATGAGCTCTATTGTGATCGGCTGGGACTGGGGAGGGGGAATGGCAACTCTTGAGAGCGGTGTCTAGCAGGGGTATAGCTTCGTTGTGCTTTGCTAGCAGTAGTGGCACTAGGGGGAATGGAGCAAAGCTGGAGGTGAGGAAATTCAGACTGGATATGAGGAGGAAGTTGTTCATCATGAGAGTGGTGAGAGCCTGGAATGGGTTGCCCAGGGAGGTGGTTGAGGCCCCATCCCTGGAGGTATTTAAGGCCAGGCTGGATGGGGCTGTGGGCAGCCTGCTCTAGGGTAGGGTGTCTCTGCCCGTGGCAGGAGGGTTGGAACTGGCTGATCCTTGTGGTGCCTTCCAACCCTGACTGATTCTATGATTCTAGTATCTTCTTCTGTTGTGTAGCTTCCTCACTGTGGAGTTTTCAGAACACCTGTGCCAGCTGCAGTGATGCTGACCAAGTCCCCCTCATTTAGTGTGCTGCTGTGGAGTTACTTTGGAACATCTCAAAACATAGTAGAAATGAATAACTGAGAAATAATATCGTTTTCTCTTGAACTTCAAAGATGCAGGAGCGGTGAGCCCTCAGTGTCTACCATTTCCAGCCCTGACTTTGCAAGGTACTCATAGAATCATAAAATGTCAGGGGCTGGAAGGCACCTCCAAAGCTCATCCAGTCCAACCCCCCTGTCAGAGCAGGATCACCTATACCAGATCACACAGGAACATGTCCAGGTGGGTTTTGAATATCTCTAGAGAGGGAGACTCCACAACGCCCCTGGGCAGCCTGCTCCAGTGTTCTGTCACCCTCACAGGGAAAAAAATCCTCCTCATGTGTAAATGAAACTTCCTATGCCTCAACTTCCATCCATTGCCCCTTGTCACGTCATCGAGCATCACCCAGCAGAGCCTGGCTCCAGCCTCCTGGCACTCACCCTTTACACCTTTATAAACACTCAGAGCTTGCCTAGACATCGGCGTCAACTGACTGCCAGTTCACCAAAGGCATTTGATACATTTGTCTTCACATTCTCCACCTGTTTTTTCCCGGCCCCAGCTGCTCCTCTTTAGGATCCTAGTGTTAACTCTCAGAGCCAGGTGGTCCTGTCTCAGCAGGGGACCAGATGCCTGGAAGGTTTGTGTATTGTGCAGGTACAAAGTGCTCTTGGGATGCCTTAGCACACACAGATCTGCCTGGAAAACAACTGGCCAAGCTGGTTTTCATAGATGTGATTAGGATGAGCTGCCCTTACTGCAAACAATTAAAAATGCTTTCTTGTCCCCGGATGGGAGGAGAAGCAGGTAGCCATATGGTGCATGTGCAAAAGCAGGATGAATGTATTTGGTCACGTTCTAGCTAGATGTAAAGACAGTTTTAAAGGCAAATCGTTCTGATGAATGGATGTAAAAGCAGAGGAGGCTCAGGGGTGACCTCATTGCTGTCTACAACTACCTGAAGGGAGGCTGTAGACAGGTGGCGGTTGGTTTCTTCTCCCAGGCAACCAGCAACAGAACAAGGAGACACAGTCTCAAGTTGTGCCAGGGAAGGTCTAGGCTGGATGTTAGGAGGAAGTTCTTGCCAGAGAGAGTGATTGGCATTGGAATGGGCTTCCCAGGAGGTGGTGAAGTCACCGTCCCTGGAGGTGTTCAAGAAAAACCTGGATGAGGCACTTAGTGCCATGGTCTAGTTGATTGGCCAGGGCTGGGTGCTAGGTTGGACTGGATGACCTTGGAGGTCTGTTCCAACCTGGTTGATTCTATGATTCTATGACCTGAATGATCAGGCAGAAATTTCCATCACAGGCCACGTACTGAGAGAAGTGAAAATAGCAAACCCATGAACTGTCAGAAGTTTCCCCTTAGGAAGGCAGCTTTTGTAGAAGTCTGCTCTCTGAGCTCATCCTGTGCTTCTGGCTTTCAGGGGGCTCACAGAGTTCATCCAGTTGAGTTAGTTAATCTCAGTAGCTTCACACACAGACGTCTGCAGCTACCGATAAATCTATGACTGCTGCTGATGTTCATATCATTAAAAACTCCACTGCAAGCCACAAACCAAATGAAAATGTGGCAGAGTGATGAGATGGGAGACATGATGCCAGGCAATATAATTAAGAGCTAGTGAATGCATCTGAATAATGAGGGTATCTTAGCTTTAATAGCCCAAGTTTAGTACATCCAGTAAAGAAAAATCTTTCATGCTTCACTGAGCACCAAAATGAGAGCAATTGTGGGAATTCAGCACTGGCAATTAAATATTTGGGATCACTGGTCCATAGCAAGCTTTGCATGGATTCTTCCACTCAGTATTTTCAATGTCATGAATGGTGTGGCCAGCAGGAGCAGGGAGGTCATTCTGCCCCTGTACTCTGCACTGGTTAGACTGCACCTTGAGTGCTGTGTCCAGTTCTGGGCCCCCCAGTTTAAGAGGGACATTGAGATGCTTGAACGTGTCCAGAGAAGGGCAACGAGGCTGGTGAGAGGCCTCGAGCACAGCCCTACGAGGAGAGGCTGAGGGAGCTGGGATTGTTTAGCCTGGAGAAGAGGAGGCTCAGGGGAGACCTTATTGNGCCATGCTAAACACATATGCTGTAGTGCTGCCAGTTCTTTATGCTAGAAAGGTTTTTCAACCCCATTAAACTAGCCTGAGAAGATTGACTTAGTTGAGAACACCTTCTCTGTGACCCCTATCCCCTCTTTCCATGCAGAATTCATAAAATCAAACAGGGACCTCCAAGATCATCCAGTCCAACCTAGCACCCAGCCCTGTCCAATCAACTAGACCATGGCACTGGTCTAGTCTTATCTTGAACACCTCCAGGGATGGTGACTCCACCACCTCCCTGGCAGCCCATTCCAATGACAGTCTCTCCCTCTGAGAAGAGCTTCCTCCTAACATCCAGCCTGCAATTGAGTCCTGTGCTTTCTTTTTATGAAACTGAAATACTTTTTGCAAAGTGTATGGATTAAAAAAGTGTCCTCAAGTTCTCTTCCTTCATCCTCTAGGTAAGTCAAACACCCTTCACAGCTGTACAGAGAAACTTGTATTGCCCTTGTGCTTGAAAGCATATAGGAAGGAACACTGTACTCAGCAGTTTAACTTCCTTATCTTCAGACCACTAGCAAAAAAAAAAAAAAAGAAGAAAAGGCATTATTTATCCCCCTCTTTTACAGTGCAGCACTTGAAGTATGGCACATCAGTGTAATTCCATTGCCTGAAAGCCTGAAGCTATGTGGAGGGGAGACTCTGCCCAGCTGATTCTGGCCGACTGTGTTTCCTTGGTTGATAACCTGAGTGCTGATGTGGCACAGTACAAAGAATACAAGAAATCAAACCCCAAAAAATCACTTTGGCATTCCTATTGCTTAGGAAATAAAATACAAGTGTTTAAACCCCCACTATATTGCAATTTTAAAATAGAATGGATTTTTTTTGATAATCACAGAACATTAGGGCTTGGAAGGGAGCTCCAAAGGCCACCTAGCCTAACCCCTCACCAGAGCAGAGTCATTTAGAACTGGTCACACAGGAACCCATCCAGGCATGTTTTGAATGCTCCAGGGAATTGGACTCCACAACCTCTCTGGGCAGCTTGCTCCAGGGCTCTGTCACCCTCACAGTGAGAAAGTTTTCCCTTATGTTCACACGGAACCTCCTCTGCTTCAGCTTGCAGCCATTGCCCTTGTCCTGTCATTGGACATCACTGAGCAGAGCCTCGTTCCATCCTCATAGAATAGAATCAACCAGGCTGGAAGAGATCTCCAAGATCATCCAGTCCAACCTAGCACCCAGCCCTATCCAGTCAACTAGACCATGGCACTAAGTGCCTGACACTGCCCTGCACATCTTTATAAACATGAGTGAGCTCACCCCTCAGACTCCTCTTCTCCAAGCTAAAGAGCCTCAGCTCCCTCAACCTGTCCTCGTAAGGAAGATGTTCCACTCCCTTCAGCATCTTTGTGGCTCTGCTGGATGCTCTCAAGCAGTTCCCTGAGGTCCTTCTGGAACCGAGGGGCCCAGAACTGGACACAGTATTCCAGATTGTCCCTCACCAGGACAGAGTATAGGGGAAGAAAACCTCTCTCAACCTACTAGCCACACTGCAGATTTTGTGTACACATACAAAATGCTGAATACTGCTTCAAATGATTAGGTCCTCCAACACTGGAAGAGGCTCCCCAGGGAGGTGGTTGAATCCCCATCCCTGGAGATGTTTAAAAGCCACAGAGCTGTGGTGCTGAGGGCCATAGTTTAGCACAAGATGTGGCAGAGTTAGATAATGGTTGGACTTGATGATCTTAAGGGTCTTTTGCAACCAAAACGATTCTATGAGTCTTAAAATCACAGAGTCACAGAAACACCCAGGTTGGATGTCCCCAGCCTGTAGTGCTGCTTGGAGTTGTTGTGGCCAAAGTGTACAACCCTGCACTTGGCCTTGTTAAATCTCATCCCATTTGCCTCTGCCCATCCATCCAACCTGCCAAGGTCCCTCTGCAGGGCTCTCCTGCCCTCCAACACCTCCAGCTTGACGTCACCTGCAAACTTACTGATGATAGACTCCATCCCCTTGTCCAGATCATCAATAAGGACATTGAACAGGACTGGACCCAGCACTGATCCTTGGGGAACACCACTAGTGACTGGCTGCCAACTGGATGTGGCACCATCCACCACCACTCTCTGGGGCCAGCCCTGTAGGTTTTGTCTCAGAGGGGCTGAAGGAACTTGTTCTTGTATCAATCACATTGCTCAATGCTCTGCTGTGAAGCCCTCTAATGACAGAGTATAAGAACCTATCTGAAATAGCACAGCTACCTTGACTATAGAGGAATTATGCTAATTAGCTCTAACGAAGAATGCAGACTCATTAGGTTAAAAGAAGTTGTCTCCAATCATAATCTGATATCCCAGACAACTGGGTGGATTCTGACTGATGCCTTAATTTGCATGACTGAGCACTGTATGGCTTCTTTCTTTAGGCTAGAAATGCCAGCATTTAACTTGGGTATAGCTTCTGGGTCCTTGTCACAAGGCAGCAAAACAAAGAAAGTCCATGGGGATAGATTTCCAAAAGAATGCCAGCAACAACATGGAAGGGGTGAAACCATGAGGATTTATTTGAGTGATTGCCATAGTCTCAGCACTTCTCTCCTCTCTCAGATGGAATAAAATCAGTGGAAATTTTCATTTCTAGCAATCAGTTTCCCAGGGATATGTGTTTTTAATAATGAGGCTGCACAGAATTCCTTTCAGCTTCTCGGGAATATCACTTACCTGTTTACCTTCCTGCATGTGATGCTTTGTATGGGCCTACAGATGGCAAGGGAGGGATTTTAGCAGAACTGAGGCAATACAAGCCCTTGCCTCCATTCCCAGTTACAGTGTGGAAGGGAGACAGCAACCAGGACTAAACAAGCATACAATGGTCTGGGTTGGAAGCGACCTCCAAAGGTCGTCCAGTCCAACCCCCTCTGCAGTCAGCAGGAACATCCTCAACTAGATCAGGTTGCCCAGAGCCCTGTCAAACCTCACCTTGAATATCTCCAGGGATGGGGCCTCAACCACTTCCCTGGGCAACCTGTTACAGTGTTCCACTACCTTCATGATAAAGAGCTTGTGCTGGCTTGTCTCATACAGCAACCACATGCTGTATGAGGGGAAAGAGAGCCATAGAATAGAATCATAGAATCAACCAGGTTGGAAGAGGCCTCCAAGATCATCCAGGCCAACCTAGCACCCAGCCCTAGCCAATCAACTAGACCATGGCACTAAGTGCCTCANACTGGACACAGCACTCAAGGTGTGGCCTGACCAGTGTTGAGTACAGGGGCAGAATAACCTCCCTTGTCCTACTGGCCACACTGTTCCTGATCCAGGCCAGGATGCCATTGGCTTTCTTGCCCACCTGGGCACACTGCTGGCTCATCTTCAGCTACTCTCTACCAGTACCCCCAGGTCCCTTTCTTCCTGGCTGCTCTCAGCCACTCTGTCCCCAGCCTGTTGCACTGCTTGGGGTTGTTGTGGCCAAAGTGCAGAACCCTGCACTCATCTCATAGTATGAAGAGCTTGTGCTGGCTTGTCTCATACAGCAACCACATGCTGTATGAGGGTAAAGAGCTTGTGTTGGCTTGTCTCTTGTTAACCTAGTGCATGGGACACATTAGATTATTTGCTCACTAGAAATTAATTCCCTCAGAACACCCCTCAGCAGCTCCACTGGTTGCAGGAGCCCACAAGCTTGCAGGACTACTGACAAGCAGCAGACTCAGCACAGCGATGGAGGGAAACTTTGGTGCAACTTCAGGATTTTAAATCCATCTGTCCTTGGTTTCTTCCCCTTAGAATATGATGGGTGTGAGACCTGCATGCCAAGGGATGCTGCCACTTTAGTTTTTGTTCCTTAACAAAGGATGCCATCAACGAGATGCTAACACCCAAAGGCATTGACTCACACACTGCTGAAAATGAAGTTCCAGCAAGTGCTAATCCATGAACCATTTCCTGCAGAGGGTCACTGCAGGCTCTGCCACACAGTCTGCAGACTGATTCATGGGCTGGAATTTCAGGCTCACACAGAGTGATCCTAGAGGCTTACATTCATCACCGCTCTGCCTGGTGCACATTTTTTGTGGGCTTAGCACTGGAAGAAAACGTTGATTGGCACTGATGATTTACTTAACTGCAAGCAAATGAAATTGTATCCAACCTCTTGATAAAATGGCATCAGCCAAGAACTAGAAATGGGCTCAGCAACTGGGATGTATAGAATCATAGAATCAACCAGGTTGGAAGAGACCTCCAAGATCATCCAGTCCAACCTAGCACCCAGCCCTAGCCAGTCAACTAGACCATGGCACTAAGTGCCCATCCAAGCTTTGCTTGAACACCTCCAGGGACAGTGACTCCACCACCTCCCTGGGCAGCCCATTCCAATGCCAATCACTCTCTCTGTGAAGAACTTCCTCCTAACATCCAACCTATACTTCCCCTGGCACAACTTGAGACTGTGTCCCCTTGTTCTGTTGCTGGTTGCCTGGCAGAATAGACCAACCCCCACCTGGCTACAACTTCCCTTCAGGTAGTTGTAGACAGCAATGAGGTCTGCCCTGAGCCTCCCCTTCTCCAGGCTAAACAACCCCAGCTCCCTCAGCCTCTCAGTAAGTGAACTGTAGCATCCATCACAAGAGCACCTAAGTGTCAAACGTTCATGTGAAGAACAGCAGCACACCCAAAAGGTGCAATTAGTCTTCCCTCTGTGCTTGTGTTTGTTTCTACTGGGTGAGTTGCCCTCACTTGCTTGCATCTAGGAGTGACATTGTTCCAACATGCCATTGCCTTCGTTGCTGAGAGCAGCCTGGTGTGAAGAAACACTTTAACCTTTCCCCTAAATGTGCTGGGGTCACAGGGCAGCCCAGCCTGGCAGAGAGGTGCTCCCCAGCTGCCTGCCACTCTCCTGGCATCCTCACAGCTGTGCTGGCAGCTAGCGCAGGGCTGCAGGTAGGACAAGAGGAGATCCACGCTGTTGATAAGCTTTCAAACCCAGCTCTTAAACTGGTGCCCCAACCCATAAATGAGCTTGCAGAGAGGAATGAGGCTGGTCAGAGGTGGTGCTGGCTGGTAGAGCAGGCTGTCACCAGCTGCTTGTCATAGGTCTGCAAAGACACCATGGTAGAACTTCTCACCTTGGCTCAGACAGACTTGGTGTCTAGGAGGAGGTAATTGGTTCTGTTTAGTGAAGCAAATTCAAGGGTCAAATAGGAAATTTGCAGACACAGCCTTGTCTGGCACTAACCTACACACAGTAGAGATGTTGCTGTTCGTTGTGCTGGACCTGTTTTCATCTGTTCTTTTGAGCCATGATGTGTCCCTGAATCCTACCTGAGCACTATTCCTGGTCTAGGTCCTTTTATTCTGGGCTCCTCAATTCAAGAGAGATGTTGAGATGCTGGAATGTGTCCAGAGAAGGGTGACAAAGGTGGTGAGAGGCCTGGAGCACAGCCTTGTGAGGAGAGGCTGAGGGAGATGGGGGTGTGCAGCCTGGAGAAGAGGAGGCTGAGGGCAGACCTCATTACTCTCTACAACTATCTGAAGGGAGGTTGTAGCCAGGTGTGGGTTGGTCTATTCTGCCAGGCACCCAGCAACAGAACAAGGGGACACAATCTCAAGCTGTGCCAGGGGAGGTCTAGGCTGGATGTTAGGAGGAAGTTGTTGTCAGAGAGAGTGATTGGCATTGGAATGGGCTGCCCAGGGAGGTGGTGGAGTCACTGTCCCTGGAGGAGTTCAAGCAAAGCCTGGATGGGCATGTAGTGCCTTGGTCTAGTTGATTGGACAGGGCTGTGTGCTAGGTTGGACTGGATGATCTTGGAAGTCTCTTCCAACCTGTTTGATTCTATGATCTATGATTATTTTAATAATGAAATAAAATAGAGCTTTTTGGCTTTCCCTAGGATGAATGGTGCTTGCTGCTTACACACTTGGAGTGCTTTAAGAAGAAAATCCTTAAAACTGGTCAGGATGCAGTGATAGTCATCCCTACGTTTGTAACAAGTAGCTGGCCAACATGAGATCAAATGGGTTCTGCCTCTCAAAACGCCCTCAGTAGCTTTGGTGAAACCAAGTCTTTCTTTTCCCACATTTCAGCATTTCACACTGTGTTCTCCTTCAGAGCTGAAAACACTGTGTGGAAAGACTCGAACAAGTGAGCTGAGGATTCCTTCAAGGGAAAGGCTGTGCAAGTGTAAGCCATTAACAGCATTTAAAAGCCCACAGGCATGTAACTGCAATGTGAAATACTATCACTGCACACTGCATCAGGATTACTCCAAAATACTAATTGAGTTTGGGGTTAGATTCAGGTGATAAGCTGCAAGAGAAAAAGGGGGGTACAGCTGATCAGGAAAAAATCCTGTTCTCAGGTTTGCAGTACTTAACCAGCTGCTTAGATGCCCTCAGACATCTTTAAAGATCTTTCTTACAACCCAGGGATAATTGGACTTAAAATATGATTTTTTCTTCTCTCTCCATAATGGTCTATAACACCCTTCTAGTTCTCTGAAAGTGTGTTCTTTCAGGACAAGGGTTTCCTTGCACTAGGGGAGGTTTAGGTTAGGTATTAGAAGAAACTTCTTGACTGAAAGAGTTCTCAAACACTAGAACAGGCTCCCTAGGGAGATGGTTGCATCTCCATCAGTGGAGGTGTTTTAAAGCCACAGAGATGTGGTGCTGGGGGACAATGTTTAGCACCAGACATGGTAGAGTTTGATAATGGTTGGACTCGATGATCTTAAAAGTCTTTTTCCAAGCAAACTAATTTTCTAGTTCTTTGGTTCTGTTCCCCTGCCTCCACAAAGCAAAACAAAACCCAATTGTCCATGGCTGATGTGCAGTGCCATAAAAATGTGTCAACCCAACCCAACTGACCCAAAATGACCCAACCCCAGAAGTTCACGACGCAGGCAAAACTTCAGTACTCTTAAACAGAACTGTGTAGAATCAAACACGTCCTTTAATTTCAGGTATCTAAATCCTCTCTGTTTAGAGGGCTGTTTTGAATCTCCAGAGCTAAAGAGCTGGCTCTAGTGTAGCTACAGCTTCACTGGAATGCCAAGGGTTGTCCTCAGAGCTTGCTTTCTAAGCAGAATCTTTGCAGAAACACACTGGTCCTGAGAGTCCCTCAGTCTTGTGCAAAGTTAAAGGGAGCAGACTGTTGTGTGCTTCCACTTTTAACATAAATCACATCCAAGCCTCAAATCTGTACAGTAGCCTGCAGGTAAGCTGGCCTGGGACCCAGCCAACCAGACACAGCTGCACCTGTGCTTCGGCATAGAAAGCACTCCACTGAAACACACTTATGGAATCACAGAATGGTTTTGGTTGGTAAAGACCTCTAAGATCATCAAGTCCAAACATCGACCTGACATCATCATGGCCATTAAACCACCTCATAGAATCATAGGATGGTTTAGGTTGGAAGGGACCTCAAAGCTCATCCAGTTCCACCTCCCACTAGAACAGGTCGCTTAAGGCCTTATCCAACCTGGCCTGAACATCTCCAGGGAGGAAACATCCACAACCTCCCTGGGCAACCTGTGCCAGTGTTTCACCTCCCTCACTCTAAAGTACTTCTTCCTAACTTCTAGTTTGAATGTTCCCTCTGCCAATTTAAACCTATTACTCCCTGTCCTGTCATTCCAAGACCTTGTAAATATTCTCTCCCCGGCCTTCATGTAGGTCCCCTCCAGATATTGGAAAGCTCATCAAAGCCTTCTCTTCTCCAGGCTGAAGAGACTCAACTCTTGTAGCCTGTCCTCATAGTGGAGATGCTGCAGCCTTCTGAGCATCTTTGTGGCCCTCCTCTGGACTGGCTCCAACAGTTCCATGTCCTCCTTGTGTTCTGGGCTCCAGAACTGCACACTGTAGTGCAGGTGGGGTCTGATGAGAGCAGAGTAAAGGGGCAGAATCCCTAAGTGCCATGTCCACAGCTGTCTTAAACACCTCCAGAGACACTAACAGTGACAACCTGTTCCAAAGCCTCACCACCCTTGCTGTATCCAGCAGTTCCTGGCTTTGTGGTAGTGAGCAGAGCAGAATCCTCTCTGTCAGCTCTCAAAATACAGCATCTGCCTAAGCTGAAAGGCCAGAATGTGGTGAAAGGTTTCTGAACTATTAAAAAACCTATGAACCCAGTGGATTTGGTAACTCAGGGGTTTGATCACAATGATCTCACTAGCCAGGCTGTCAGCTTCAGGACAGCTGAAGTGCAGGACACTTTTCATAGAATCATAGAATCAACCAGGTTGGAAGAGACCTCCAAGATCATCCAGGCCAACCTAGCACCCAGCCCTGTCCAATCAACTAGACCATGGCACTAAGTGCCTCATCCAGGCTTTGCTTGAACACCTCCAGGGACAGCAACTCCACCACCTCCCTGGGCAGCCCATTCCGATGCCAATCACTCTGTCTGGCAACAACTCCTTCCTAACATCCAGCCTAGACCTCCCCTGGCACAACTTGAGACTGTGTCCCCTTGTTCTGTTGCTGGTTGCCTGGCAGAAGAGACCAACCCCACCTGGCTACACAGAACCACTAATCACAGAATCACAGAGTGTCAGGGGATGGGAGGGACCTCAAAAGCTCATCCAGTCCAACCCCCTATGCCAGAGCAGGATGACCTAAACCAGATCACACAGGAACACATCCAGGTGAGTCTTGGCTATCTCCAGAGGGGGAGACTCCACAGCCCCCTTGGACAGTCTGTTCCAGTGCTCTGTGTTCTGATCTCAGAAAATGCATCAAGGTGCTTGCCAGAGTAGGCATTCCAGATTTATTTGTTTTTCCTCTTCAATCATTCCTTTGCATGGAAAACCAGATCTCCTTTGAGCATTAATGGGAGATCTCAAATAAAAACGAAGTACCATGAAACCACTCTGGGAAACCGGCTAAATGCTGTGGTTTTCTGGTACAGAACATTGTGTTACTCACTTCTCCAGCTCTCACACAATAGATGGGAACACTGCAAGCAGAAAGTACTACTGGTTGTGTGTGCAAAGGAGTAGGTGATACCTGGGTTTAGTCCTTATATAGGGGGGGAATAAAAAAAGACTCCAACAAGCTTAGCAACGTATTTTATTTGCACAGGTGATGTAGCTATTGTACAGAGGGCATTGCAAAGGCTCCTTTGATGTGAATGTTTTTAATAAGGAAGAAAATCTGCTTGGGGCTACTTTTATCATGAACAGGGAAAAGGTTTGTTGTTTCATTTTTCTTTCTGAACCGTTACCCCTTCAGTTCCCACTCTTCCTTTCACCCCTGCCCCTGAACCAGTGCCACCACACATGTGATTTTTGGCCCTAAACTCTCTGCTTCTCTGAGCCAGACCCTCTTGTGCTGTCACTACATGGCACTAAGTGCCTCATCCACTCTTCTCTTGAACACCTCCAGGGACAGTGACTCCACCACCTCCCTGGGCAGCCCATTCCAATGCCAATCACTCTCTGTGGCAAGAACTTCCTCCTAACATCCAGCCTAGACCTCCCCTGGCACAACTTGAGACTGTGTCCCCTTGTTCTGTTGCTGGGTGCCTGGCAGAAGAGACCAACCCCACCTGGCTACAGCCTCCCTTCAGGTAGTTGTAGACAGCAATGAGGTCTGCCCTGAGCCTCCTCTTCTGCAGGCTGCACACCCCCAGCTCCCTCAGCCTCTCCTCACAGGGCTGTGCTCCAGGCCCCTCACCAGCTTCATTGCCCTTCTCTGGACACATTCCAGTATCTCAACATCTCTCATGAACTGAGGAGCCCAGAACTGGACACAGTACTCAAGGTGTGGCCTGACCAGTGTTGAGTACAGGGGCAGAATAACCTCCCTTGTCCCACTGGCCACACTGTTCCTGATCCAGGCCAGGATGCTGTTGACCCTCCTGCCCACCTGGGCACACTGCTGGCTCATCTTCAGCTACTGTCTATCAGTACCCCCAGGTCTCTTTCTTCTTGGCTGCTCTCCAGCCACTCTGACCCCAGCCTGTAGTCCTTCCAATCCAGTCCCTGACTCCATCCTAAACATCCTCAACCATCCTTGTTTTTTTGTGGTTGCAATGGTGACAACGTCTGGGCTGAAAGTAGGTGACCCACCAGTTCCTCCCTTACCCGAGTACTAACTGTCCTTTTGGGTATGTCCTTAGAGTACACTTTTATTTTACCTGATTCATTCACATTTCCTTAGGGCCAGCATTTGTATTTCTGTCTTTACTGCTTCCTCCTTCCAATTCAACCCTCATTTACTCCTTGTGCACCATACTTTTCTCCTTTCTGACAAGCATTTACTGTATCTCATTTAGCTGTCCCTCCAACCCAGCAGCTGGGTTTCCTCATCCTATATTTTTTCTTCCCCTTCAGAATTTATGGATTTCTTTTCATCTTTTCTATGTGCAAGATGGCTTCCAGCTCTACTTCACCTTCCTTTCCAGGCATCACCTACCCTGTAGCAGTTCACAGCTCCTGCTCCTCCCAAACCACATCTGTTAATCTCTTTAATTCTCTACTAACTTCCTTCCAGTCCAGTCCCTGACTCCATCCTAAGCATCTTCAACCTTCCTTGTGGTTTGGTGGTTCCCCGTGTCTTAGCCATGCTGTTACCTCTAGGCAGCCTCCTCCCTTCAAGCTGTTTCTGCTTCAGGAAGCCTTGGGGTTCCCCAGAAAGAGAGGAGTGAGAGGCAGCCATGGTAGACGACAGGAAAACCACAAAGCAAGAGGTCCACTCTGTGTCTCAGACCTTCATCCCACTCACCTACAAATGCTGTTTATTGTGCCTCGAATTTAGTGATGAGGTGAAGGTGTTGTAAAAGGCATCTGTGTGCTGAAGCCAAGGGATGGTTTTGGTTGCATGGAGATAATTAGGCAGTAAACAATAGCTTCCAAATCTTTGAGTACATCCTCAGGAACTGGCCTCACAGAGATCTGTATCAGTATCTCCTCTGAGATTCTCAGCAAAGAAAAACAGAACAAAAAATCATTTCCTTCATCTGCTTGGCAGTATCTGCTGGAAAGTCTGATTCAGCCCCAGCTTTTCCATTCAGCTTTAAAATCTCCCTATGTATTATCTTCTTAGTCTTTGTATTTAAATAGAAACATTACTTATCTCCTGGGGTTCGTTCAAAGCAACTAGCTACACTTGCAGAGCCTGATGATGTTTCAGTTCATGCTAGGCACTGAATTTGATGGCAAATATTTGCCCAAATTTACTATAGAATCATAGAATTGTTTCACTTAGGAAAGACCTCTAAGACCATCAAGTCCAACCATCAACCTAACACCACCATGGCCATTAAACCATGTCCCAGAGTGCCATGTCTACATGGGCCCAGTCCTATTCAGTATCTTTATTGATGATCTGGATGAGGGGATTGAATCCAGCATCAGTAGGTTTGCAGATGACACCAAGCTAGGAGCAGATGTTGATCTGTTGGAGAGTAGGAGAGCCCTGCAGTGGGACCCTGGCAGGTTGGATGGGTGGGCAGAGGCCAATGGGATGAGATTTAATAAGGCCAAGTGCAGGGTTCTGCACTTTGGCCACAACAACCCCAAGCAACGCTACAGGCTGGGGACAGAGTGGCTGAGAGCAGCCAGGAAGAAAGGGACCTGGGGGTACTGGTGCATAGTAGCTGAAGATGAGCCAGCAGTGTGCCCAGGTGGCCAAGAGAGCCAATGGTATCCTGGCCTGGATCAGGAAGAGTGTGGCCAGCAGGACAAGGGAGGTTATTCTGCCCCTGTACTCAACACTGGTCAGGCCACACCTTGAGTGCTGTGTCCAGTTCTGGGCTCCTCAGTTCAAGAGAGTCTCTTCCAACCTAGTTGATTCTACCATTCTATGTTTTTTGAATGCTCTCAGTGACAGTGATTCCATCACCTCTCTGGGCAGCCTGTTCCAAAGTCTCTTTCAGTAAATAAGTTTTTCCTGATATCCAATCTAAACCTCCCTGGGGGTATTCAAGGCCAGGTTGGATGAAGCCTTGAGCAGCCAAATCTAGTAGTGAGGTGTCTCTGCCCATGATGGGGAGGTTGGAGTAGATAATCTCTAAGGTCCCTTCCAACCTAAGCAATTTTATGATTAAACTCCTGGCGGTGCCTGGCCCGCTCATATCACTGAGGTGCCAGGCAAGCATAGAGGATGCCTTCCTTCAACAAGAGGGAGAATTGTTTTACATTGAGGGTGGTGAGACACTGGAACAGGTGGCCCAGGTGGATGCTTCATTCCTTTAAACATTACAGGACAGACTGAACAGCAATCTGGGAGATCTGGTCTAGTTGTAGATATCTGTGCTACACTGGGTTTGGACTAGATGACCTTCAAGATCAACAAGGGGATACAGTCTCAAGTTGTGCCAGGGGAGGTCTAGGCTGGATGTTAGGAGGAAGTTCTTGCCAGAGAGAGTGATTGGCATTGGAATGGGCTGCCCAGGGAGGTGGTGGAGTCACCATCCCTGGAGGTGTTCAAGAAAAGCCTGGATAAGGCACTTAGTGCCATGGTCTGGTTGACTGGACAGGGCTGGGTGCTAGGTTGGACTGGATGATCTTGGAGGTCTCTTCCAATCTGGTTGTATTCTATGATTCTTCGACCTCTAAATGTCCTTTCCAAGCCAAATCATTTGGTGATTCTGTGATTCCCTTGAAACAACCTGAGGCCATTTGCTCTTGTACTATCACCTGATACTAGTGAGAAGAGTCTCACCACCCCACCTCACTCCAACCTCCTCTCAGGGAGTTGTAGAGAGGGAGGTGGTCTCCCCTCAGACTCATTTTCTCCAGGCTAAACACTTCCAGTTCTCAATAGGAGAGACCAGAGCCACAACGGTGACATTGCTCAAGCACCCAAACCACACAGACTCCCCAGCTACCTAGTGAGGATCCTGACCAAAGCAGCATTCTCGAAGCCCAAGCATGAAGATTCTCCCTGTTCATCTGGGAAATCCCAGAAGCAGCTTATCTCTGAGGGCCTCTTGCACTGAAATCAAAGCCAGGGGGAATGTGATTTTTAAAGCACCACATTTCCAACGTGCTCCTTTCCTAATCACGTCTGTGGGTGGCATGATGCAATGCAGCAGTGCACATAAAAGCACTTCAACAGCTACACAGAAGGGAGTGTTTTGAAATATTTGTCTGCAGTGTGAAGTTGCTAAATCACCAGCATGGTGTGCTTGTGCAAAACACTGATAGAGTCGAAACAGGCAGTTCTCAAGACAGCTCTGGGTGATAAGCTTTTGAAATGCCGTTTTTAACAGAAAGGGGGAAAGAGAGGAGAGGAGAGGAGAGGAGAGGAGAGGAGAGGAGAGGAGAGGAGAGGAGAGGAGAGGAGAGGAGAGAAGATGGGAGGAGAGAAGATGGGAGGAGAGAAGATGGGAGGAGAGGGGAGGAGAGGGAGAGGGGAGGAAGAAAGAGGGAGAGGAGAGGGGAGAAGAGGAGAAGAGAGGAGAGGGAGAGGGGAGGGAGAAAGAGGAGAGGAAAAGAGAGAGGGGAAGAGAGAAAGAGAGAGGGGAGAGGAAGAGAGAGAAGAAAGGGAGAGGAGAGGAAAAAGGGAGAGGAGAAGAAAAGAGAGAGAGAGGGGAGAGGAAAAGAAAGAGAGAGAGGAGATGAAAAGGAGAGAGAGGAGAGGAAAAGAGAGAGAGAGGAGAGGAAGAGAGAGAGGGGGGAGAGGAAAACAAAGAGAGAGAGGAGAGGAAAGGAGAGAGAGAGAGGAGAGGGAAAGAGAGAGAGAGAAGAGAAGAGGAAAAAAGAGAAAGAGGAGATGAAGAGAGAGGAGAGGAAAAGAGAGAGAGCAGAGGAAAGAGGAAAAGAGAGAGAGAGGAGAGGAAAAGAGAGAGAGAAAAAAAGAATAAAGGTGAGATGAGGTTGGTTGTTCTTTTTAGGGAGTTCTGAGGCTGGCTGTGTATGATTCCCTGCCAGCATTGCCCATTCTTTCCTAGCCAGGTGTTTAGCAGATCAGCCGTTTGTAAATGTTCTTTCCCATCGATGGTTGGTTTCTCTGAGAACTGTGAGCACATTTGCTTAGGTATCTCATGTATTTTGCAAGGTCTTTTCCCTCTGAGGGAACAAGCACAACTGAAACTCTGCCCAGTGAAACCACAGCAAAACAGCTCTGGGATCAGCTTGTAGAAGCAGTTAGTAAATAATTCCCTCCTTCCTCTTATCAGCTGCAGGCCACTTTGTCTGTCCAGCGTTGAGGACATATTCTGCAGCAGATGAAGACCTGCAGGGCATTTTTACCCTGAAATACCAGCCTGAGATACTAAGTTCTGTACTGAAGGGACGAGTAGGTATGGCAAGGCTGTAGCTCCTGTACTGCTGGCTTGGCCAAATGTGATTTCTGAGAGCCCAGACGCCCAGCCCAAGCTACAGTTGGAGAGGTGTCCTCCTGTGTGCCACCTTCAGGTCAGTGCTGAAGAGCCCTTTCAATTCACACTTCATTTTCCTGCTACTTTCCTGTATGACAGACACCTTTCACCTGATCCTTTTTCCCCCTCCCCACAATGATTTTAAACGAGAGAAAGGTAGATTTAGGTTGGACATTAGGAACAGGTTCTTTGCTAGGAGGGTGGTGGAGCAGTGGAATAGCTTGCCCAGGGAGGTGGTGGAGACCCCATCTCTGGAGGTATTCAAGCTCAGGCTTGATGGGGCTCTGAGCTACCTGGTCCGGTTGGGGATGTCCCTGCTTACTGCAGGGGGGTTGCAGCGGATGACCTTTAAAGATCCTTTCCAAGCCAGTGCATTCTATGATTCCTTCACAGCAGGCAGTTGCTAGCTCCAGAGGAGGGGACCCAGATCCCACTGGAGGAGATCAGTGCTTCTGGAGGGGACACAGATCCCACTGGAGATCAGTGCTTCTGGAGGGGACACAGATCCCACTGGAGATCAGTGCTTCTGGAGGGGACACAGATCCCACTGGAGATCAGTGTTTCTGGAGGGGACACAGATCCCAGTGGAGATCAGTGCTTCTGGGGGGGACACAGATCCCACTGGAGATCAGTGCTTCTGGAGGGGACACAGATCCCACTGGAGATCAGTGCTTCTGGAGGGGACACAGATCCCACTGGAGATCAGTGCTTCTGGAGGGGACACAGATCCCACTGGAGATCAGTGCTTCTGGAGGGGACACAGATCCCACTGGAGATCAGTGCTTCTGGAGGGGACACAGATCCCACTGGAGATCAGTGCTTCTGGAGGGGACACAGATCCCACTGGAGATCAGTGCTTCTGGAGGGGACACAGATCCCACTGGAGATCAGTGCTTCTGGAGGGGACACAGATCCCACTGGAGATCAGTGCTTCTGGAGGGGACACAGATCCCACTGGAGATCAGTGCTTCTGGAGGGGACACAGATCCCACTGGAGATCAGTGCTTCTGGAGGGGACACAGATCCCACTGGAGATCAGTGCTTCTGGAGGGGACACAGATCCCACTGGAGATCAGTGCTTCTGGAGGGGACACAGATCCCACTGGAGATCAGTGCTTCTGGAGGGGACACAGATCCCACTGGAGATCAGTGCTTCTGGAGGGGACACAGATCCCACTGGAGGAGGTCAGTGCTTCTGGGGGGGACACAGATCCCACTGGAGGAGGTCAGTGCTGCTTCAGTATTTCCCGGGGAGGTGGTTTCAACATGCTGCTTAGGGATGGTTCTGAACATACTCCTGCCAGCACCGTGCTGCTCAGACATGGGAGCTTCTTTGCTGGGAACGTGAGGTTTTCAAAGCCTCCACAGCAGCCCCTCTGGATCTGCCCAGACTGTATCCCAAAGCAAGTGTTGCCATGCAGGATGAAATACAAGTGCATCTGTTGAAAGAGAACTGGAACAAAATGAACCCCCCAGTTCAGATTCACAGAAATTTCCCCTTCTGTTACCTGATCCCTACCTTTTTAGGGGCTTTTGTGGTTGTTATTTGCTGGTCTATGTGTCCCTAAGCTGCAAACCCTTTGTAAGTGAATTGGTGCTTCATTGAGGGTGCTTTGCCCAAAAGCCAGCGAATTTTAGGTGCTTTTTCGCTTGTGGTGTCCACGCCTTTTACTTTACTTGCTCCCAAGCCGGGACGAACTTTTATGGTGCCTGGGCTCCATTAATGTTTGACTGTGCAGGCTGTGTGCTGTGCAGCCCAGCACCTCCTCCCTTTGCAGTAAGTAAATACACAAGTGTTACGTTGCCCTTGAAACCTGTGCCGTGTGACAAAGGTTGTGCACTGAGAAGAGGCTGAAAAGCCAAGTTCCTCTGGGTCACAGTCCCTTCTGTCAGCCATGTGTTAATCAGAAACCCACCCCTGGTTATCTGCAAAAGATGCCAGGAACTTTGGACCAGGTGGCAAAGGGACAGACTAGGCCTCCTGAGAAGCATCCACCTCTCTCTCTGAGCCATTGGCTGCGAAAACCTCATCTCTGAGAGTGGAAAATAAAGAGAAGCAAGTTAGGTGGGGGTTGGTCTCTTCTGCCAGGCAACCAGCAACAGAACAAGGGGACACAGCCTCAAGTGGCTAAACTGGCAGCTCCTGGCTTGGACAGATTCACTCTGTGCTGGGTCAGGAACTGGCTGGAAGGCCGAGCCCAGAGAGTGGTGGTGAATGGTGCCACATCCAGTTGGCAGCTGTCACTAGTGGTATTCCCCAGGGATCAGTGCTGGGCACAGTCCTGTTCAACATCTTTATTGATGATCTGGATGAGAGGATTGAGTCCAGCATCAGTAAGTTTGCAGATGACACCAAGCTAGGAGCAGGTGTGGAGCTGTTGGAAGGTAGGAGAGCCCTGCAGAGGGACCTGGACAGGCTGGATGGGTGGGCAGAGGCCAGTGGGATGAGATTGAAGAAGGCCAAGTGCAGGGTTCTGCACTTTGGCCACAACTCCAAGCAGCACTACAGGCTGGGGACAGAGTGGCTGAGAGCAGCCAGGA
>WAAF01005424.1:655426-669459 GCA_013400475.1 Tricholaema leucomelas
CCCTCTCTCTTTCTTTTCTCTCTCTTCCAGTTTACCAGTGTTGGGCCAGAGCTGTGCTTGGTGCTTGCCTCAATCCTCCCTGATGTGTCAGAGATCTTCTGGATGTGTTTGCTAACTGTGCTTGCATATGACATGCACTTTACACTTGGTAAATGCGCAGTGGTGTTAGGCTGTATTGAGCAACACAGTGACTTTATTGAAAGCAGCCTAAGTGTAGCTGCAGTTCCTAGCAGTACTAAGACAAGGTGCAGGGGAAAAAAAAACTGCCAGAGAGCAAAGCAATACTTGGAGGTACCCACAGACACCTCCTCTAAAGGACTGCAATAGAATTCAAGATAGATTTTGTTCAAGTCTCCACTGTAGTTTCAGTCTGCTGGCGAATTCGCAGACGGAAAGCATGACTAGGATTAAAGCCTGTGATTTTCATGTGTGTCACAGCTGAAGTGTGATTCTTGCCCTTTCCTCCCAGTTTCCAGCATTTGTCAGTAAATGGGACTGATGCAGAGGTTTCTTTTGTGGTAACTGAAGAGGTCAAACCTTATCTCAGAGCTCGCTGAGACTGAATTATAACAAATAAATACCTAAAACAAAAGGCAGCAATGACAATGTTATCTTGTCTGTTTTCATACAAAGGCAGAGTTTTGTCTGGTGACTGTAAGGGAGATTATGTGGCTTAAATGGAAGGAATAGGACTGTTGACAAAACCTGTTCAGTCTTTGAGTCTATTTGCACAAGGGTGGACTTCTTTCAGGGCAATACCAACTCCTTTCCATCTCTGAATCAAGGAATCAGACAGGCTTCAGGGCAAGGGGGTCAGAGCTATCTGTAAATTATGACCAATTTAAATCATTTAAGTCAATAATAATCTAATATCCCATGCTAAAATGAAACAGGCAGGTTTCATTTCATGTGCTTGATTTCCAGTGCAGATGTTTACCAAGTTCCAGTTGATTAAACCTGTGTACATAGGCTGAAAAGAGCAGGGCTGCAACGGGGATCACGAGGACAGCCTGCTCTGCTAAATCTGTTTCTGGATATACAAAGTGGAAAAAAAAGCAAGACTACTGCTCAGCCTGGGCTGGTTACAAAGCCACTAGCTAAAATGAAGTCTATCTTTATCCTGAGTGGCACAGGTGTTGTTGGTAGACCTCTGCAAAATAAAATGTTATGGATCCCACAAAGATCTCAAAGCAACATGTTCCCGAGTTTCCAATTTATGTTTGAATCCAAAATAACCACATTGAAGGCACACATTAGTACCAGAATAATCTCTTCAGATACTCTCTTGGAGGTCCTGAGACTTTCAGTGGAGATGCTGAATATTCAGATGGCAGAAAAGGAAAGTCTGCCAAACAAACAAAAAAAGGCAGTCAGGATTACAGCAGAGTAACAGGGGCAAGGTGAAACTCTGCTGTCTCATCTCTGGAAAGTGCCTGGGTTTCCTGGCTTGCCCACATGTACCAAGGCCCTGCATGCTAGATAGTGCCCTCACATAAACAAGACTACCTTGGTCCCTGCTCTTCTTTGGTGGGTGACAAAGCTGTCACCAGAAGGGTGCCACAAGGGCCATCCAGGCTGTGTGTCCCTTGACCTCCTGCACTGGAGTGCTCCTTCCCCTGGCTCTCATGCGTTTGCTCTACTTGTTTGTGCACCACAGGTGAGATGTTGCAATTGCTTCCCTTGATTCCCCACTACAAAGAAGCTGACAACAAATTACCTGGATCAGACGAGTTACTTGGGATGTGCTCTGCTGGACCTCTTTGTTTAGAGCATACCCTGAGCGGAGTGCTCCAGAGTCATTGTTTTGTTTCCTTCCCCTGATACAACCTGGCACATGGATAAGGCCATTGCAGATAGCTGAGACAGAAGAGCAAGTATCTCTGTGGTCTCTGGCAGGAGCCTTCAGGAGAGGCTGAGGGAGCTGGGGTTGTTTAGCCTGGAGAAGAGGAGGCTCAGGGGAGACCTTACTGCTCTCTACAACTACCTGAAAGGAGGTTGTAGCCAAGTGGGGGTTGGTCTCTTCTGCCAGGCAGCCAGTGACAGAACAAGAGGACATAGTCTCAAGCTGCACCAGGACAGGTTTAGGCTGGATGTTAGGAAGAAGTTCTTGGCAGAGAGTGATTTGCCATTGGAATGGGCTACCCAGGGAGGTGGTGGAGTCACCAGCTCTGGAGGTGTTTAAAAGGAGACTGGATGAGGCACTTGGTGCCATGGTTTAGTTGATTAGGTGTTAAGTGATAGGTTGGACTGGATGATCTCGAAGGTCTTTTCCAACCTGGTTAATTCTGCGGTTCTATGAAGATGCAGCCCTCCACTTTTCAGCTATTGGAATCTCTTTTCTAGAGCTGTCCACTTGGACCCTACCCACCTGACCAGCACAGCTTTTTTTGTGCACTGAAACCCCAGCTTTTCAGTTTTGCTGAAGTCACTCCAAGTGTTAGCCCACGAATTGCAGCTGAGCATCAAATATCATCCTGGTGAAGTAACTTAATTATTTCAATTGCCAAAACTGTGTTGTGCTGGATGTGTGCATATGCAGTTCCTTTCCAACCCCTACCACTCTGCAGTGCCAACAAATGATGAATGCTTACATGTTGGGTTTTTTTCCTTCTTTGCAATGTGCACATTCAATGAGAGTATTTCTTTCAAGGCTTTGTTGCTCTCAGTAACAACTTTCAGAACTTCTGCCTCCTCCAAAGTCAGATGTTGCAAAGATCAGAGTGCAGTATGCAGTTGATGATTAAACATCTACCCAAATGAATGGCAGCCTTACTCTCCCCTCCCTGGTGCTGGCTCACAACATTTCCTTTGATTCCAAGGTTGAGCAACAGCTGTCAGTATCACAAAGTATTTGCTTCCATGCTGGAAAGCAAAAGTAGGCATAATTATAACCAATAATTTAGCAGAAATTATTATTTTAATGACTGACTAAAGCAAAGTTAACTTCTCATACTACAGTATCCTCACTCATGTGGATGGATGTGGTGGACAAGAAGCTTAACATGAGCCAGCAATGTGCACTTGCAGCCCAGAAAGCCAACCAGAGCCTGGGCTGCATCAGGAGAAGTGTGGCCAGCAGGGCCAGGGAGGTGATCCTCCCCCTCTACTCTGCTCTGATGAGACCCCACCTGGAGTACTGCATCCAGTTCNGGATGGGGAGATTCAGCCTGGCCGTGAGGAGGAAGTTGTTCATCATGAGGGTGGTGAGAACCTGGAATGGGTTGCCCAGGGAGGTGGTTGAGGCCCCGTCCCTGGAGGTGTTTGAGACCAGGCTGGATGAGGCTGTGGGCAGCCTGCTCTAAGGTAGGGTGTCCCTGGGCATGGCAGGGGGGTTGGAACTGGCTGATCCTTGTGGTCCCTTCCAACCCTGACTGATTCTGTAATTCTATATGGATTTACTGACCCTCTTGATTGCCTGAGCCAGGCAAACCTGCTTTAGAAGGGGGATTGGAGTAGATGATGTCAGGAGGTCTCTCCCAACCCCCATCATTCTGTGATTCTCTGGTTCTGTCATCTCCCAGGCTATGAGAACACAAACCAAAAAACACTCAGCAAAATCTGCAGTGCCATTTAACTTTCATATGTAGATGGAATTAAGTTTGAGAGGTTGTCAGGTTGCCTCTCTTGTATCTAAGAAGTGTCTAAAGGCTTAAAAATGAATACACCTTATAGAATCCTAGAAGGATTTGGGCTGGAAGGGACCACCAAAGATCATCTTGTCCAACTGACCCTGCAGTCAGCAGGGACATCCTCAACTAGACCTCAACTCAACCTCTTGGGTGCTGAGTGCAGGAAGTTCTGCCTTGCAGACACAAAGCCTCTACTGACTTCTCATCCTTTCTGAAGAGCTGCAGAAACCAGTCATTGTTCCAATCCTCCTTTCCAGTAGCAGGCAAATGTTGTGGCATTACAGCACTGCTGTATTTTTCTAATGGTTTCCAGGAAAAAAATGCACTTCTTCCTTGCATCCCCTCTTTGCTTCCTTACATCCCTTCTTTTCTTCCTTGCATCCCCTCTTTGCTTCCTTACATCCCTTCTTTTCTTCCTTGCCTCCCCTCTTTGCTTCCTTACATCCCTTCTTTTCTTCCTTGCATCCCCTCTTTGCTTCCTTGCATCCCCTCTTTGCTTCCTTGCATCCCTTCTTTTCTTCCTTGCAGCCTCTTTCCTCTGGACAACTTCTGTAATTGCGACTGAAAGCAGTCCCAGCAGCAGCCTGTAGACAGCCTGTCAGGTGGGATCATGATAAGGTCTACTGAACTGAATACTTTCACCTGAAACTTTTGGGATGCTTGAAAGTGAAAATTGCTCTGTAGCCACTCTACAATGCAAAGAAACAGGCTTTTTCTAACCTGGTTTATGGCACTGCTGTTAATGTTTCTCCAAGCAATACCCAGGGCAACTACTCTGTCATGAAGCTCTTCTACTTGAATGGTTCCCAGAGATGCTCAAATCCCACCTGCAGTTAGCTCTGTGTGGGCAGATGATTTTATTAATACAGCTGAAACTGAAGACTTGACAACAGAAAATTAATGGATGGGTACCTATAGGTTGAGTTTAATGGAATTACTCTGTCTGTGGAGGGAAGGGTTTCTCTCTCTCTACAACTCTCTGAAAGGAGGTTGGAGCAAGATGGATGTTGGCCTCTTTTCCCTAGTAACAAGTGACAGGATGAGAGGAAATAGCCCCAGGGTGTGCCAGGGGAGGTTTATGTTGGATATTAGGAAAAACTTGACTGAAAGGGTTCTCAAACACTGGAAGAGCCTCCCCAGAGAGGTGGTTGAATCCCCATCCCTGGAGGTGTTTAAAAGGCATGGAAATGTGGTGCTGAGGGACATGGTTTAGCACCAGGCTTGGGTGATGGTTTGGGTGTTCCCTGCCCCCCTATACTTTGGAAATCACCCAGACTAGACTCAGCTGGCCCTGGAAATTTGAATGAAGCTTATATTTACATCTTAGCTCAATATCCAAGCAGATATTTACAGTATATACAGTTATGTTCAGAAATAGACAAGGTAAAAGGTAACACAGAAACACAGCAGCCCTCCCAGAAACCTGAGTCCCCAGGAGGGGCTCCCAACCACCCTTCCACCTTCTTCCACCCCTCTCAACCTTACCCCAGTCCCAAGGAAGAATGGAGGTTTGGCCAGGGGGTTAGGAAGCAAAGTGGAATAATCAGACAGGTGGCAGAGAGGCTAGAGAAAGAAATGCAGCTCAGGCAATGCCACAAGTAGTGCCTTATCTATGTTTGGATTCTTGTTCTTATACCTCTCAGCAAGCCTATGAGTGAAGTAGACATCATCCTGTTTCCCTTTCACAGCCTGTGATCTAATCCTTCTCACCAAAACATTCTAGCTAGCTTCAAACTAGCACAACTTGGTAGAGTTAGGTAATGGTTGGACCCTGTGATCCTAAAAGTCTTTTCCAGCCAAAACAATCCTGTCATTCCATGATTCTGTCTCAGAAGCTTATCACACTGCATAGCAGAGCAGGGTCATCCAGGTAGGAGTCCAAGAAGACAGTGCTGAAGAGCAATTACAATTGCCTCAAACAAGCCTGTTTTCTTGAATTCTCTCTCTTTTTTTTCACCTTTCTGTTCCTGGAAGATCTTACACTTTGTGATGTGCTCTGGCCACCAAAATACAGTATGTGCCACACCTGAGGGGGAAGGATTTCCAGATCACAGTCTCACAGTATCACCAAGGTTGGAAGAGACCTCACAGATCATCAAGTCCAACCCTTCACCACGGAGCTCAAGGCTAGACCATGGCACCAAGTGCCACGTCCAACCTTGCCTTGAACAGCTCCAGGGACGGCGACTCCACCACCTCCCTGGGCAGCCCATTCCAGTGTCCAATGACTCTCAGTGAAGAACTTTCTCCTCACCTCGAGCCTAAACTTCCCCCGGCGCAGCCTGAGGCTGTGCCCTCTCGTTCTGGCGCTGGCTGCCTGAGAGAAGAGAGCAACCTCCTCCTGGCTACAACCACCCCTCATGCTCACAGGCAAGAAGCTCCTTCGTTTTCACAATCTGGAGACAAAGGGAACAGTCACTAAATCCCACAGAAACACATTTTGACAGGCTCACAATCTATGGTCCTGTTTCACAAAGCCCTAGTGGGGTTTTACCCTGGACTAAAGTCAACAAATACTTTCCTGGTCCATTTTTTTCTCTTGTGCATTTTCTGCAGTGAGGCTGAAGAAAGGAATTTCTTTCTAAGCCAGGGTGAACACAGGTAATTTGAGACAGAACAATTGGACACAGGTAATTGGAAACAGAACAAGAGGGAATGGCCTCAAGCTGAGACTGGAGAGGTTTAGATTGGACATAAGGAAAAAGTTCTTCACAGAGAGAGTGGTCAGGGACTGGAATGAGCTGCCCAGGGAGGTGGTGGAGTTACTGACCCTGGATGCGTTTAAGGGCAGTATGGGTGTGGTGCTTAGGGATATGGTTTAAGGTGAGTCTTGTAGAGTAGGGTTCTAGGTTGGACTTGGTGATCCTGAGGGACTTTTCCAACCTGGATGTTACTGTGATTCTGTGAACACCATCATGGTGATTGGGTACTACCCCCAATACTACAGGTAGCCCACATTAAAGCTGGAGTGAGGCACAGCTGTTTAATGCAGCGCTAAGAATTGTGTCTCTAGATGATTATCCATCCTCTGCTGCAGAATTGTTTGATGCAAATGGGTGGTGAGTTAATGCTGGCACTGGGTATAAACAGTGTGGCTCTAACTGGAGCAATGACATGGACAGTGGCACTGAGTGCAGCCTCAGCAAGTTTGCTGATGACACCAAGCTGTGTGGTGCAGCAGACAGGCTGGAGGGCAGGGATGCCTTCCAGAGGGACCTGGACAGGCTGCAGAGGTGGGCACAAACCAACCTCAGGAGGTTCAACAATGCCAAGTGCAGAGTCCTGCATCTGGATTTAGGCAATCCCAAGCACAAATCCAGGCTGGGCAGTGACTGGCTGGAGAGCAGCCCTGAGGAGAGGGACCTGGGGGTGATGGTGAATGAGAAGCTCAACATGAGCCAGCAGTGTGCACTTGCAGCCCAGAAAGCCAACCAGAGCCTGGGCCACATCAGGAGAAGTGTGGATAGCAGGGCGAGGGAGGTGATTCTCCCCCTCTACTCTGCACTGGTGAGACCCCACCTGGAGTACTGCATCCAGTTCTGGAGCCCCCATTACAAGAGGGATGTGGATGTGCTGGAGTGTGTCCAGAGAAGGGCCAGGAGGATGCTCAGAGGGCTGCAGCAGCTCTGCTGTGAGGACAGACTGGAAGAGTTGGGGCTGTGCAGTTTGGAGAAGAGGAGGGTCCGAGGTGACCTTCTTGTGGCCTTTCAGTATCTGAAGGGGGCCTACAAAAAAGCTGGGGAGGGACTTTTTAGGCCTAGGAGTGATAGGACTGAGGGGAATGGAACAAAGCCAGAAATGGGTGGATTCAGACTGGATGTGAGGAGGAAGTTGTTCAGCAGGAGAGCAGTGAGAGGCTGGAATGGGTTGCCCGGGGAGGTGATTGAGGCCCCATCCCTGGAGGTGATTTGGGCCAGGCTGGATGAGGCTCTAGACAGCCTGACCTAGTATGAGGTGTTCTTGCTGTAGTGGTTTGGGTGTTCCCTGCCCCCCCCCACTACTTTTTACAAAATCACCCAGACTAGACTCAGTCAGCTCTGGAACCATGAATGAAGCTTATANCCAAGGAAGAATGGAGGTTTGGCCAGAGGGGTTAAGAAGCAAAGGTGAAATCAGCCAAAGCAAATGGAGGGGGAGGTTAGAGAGTAAGATGGAGTTCAGCCAGCAGCCACAGCTTCTCCCCAGCAGATGAAGAGCCAAGAGCAAAGCCAAGAGCCAAGCAAGTGACTTTATCTATGTTTTGCTTTTCCTTTCTACACCTCTCAGCAAGACCATGAGCGAAGTAGACCTCACCATTGTTTCCCTTTCACAGCCTGTGATCTACTTCTTCTCACCAAAACATTCTAGCTAGCTCCAAACTAGCACACCTGCCCATGGCAGGACAAGATGATCCTTGTGGTCCCTTCCAACCCTGACTGATTCTATAATTATTCTTTTACAACCAATGATCTAATTTCTCCCACTACAGTATTCCAGTGAGCCTTAAACCAGCTCAGGAGGCGAGTAGTCTTCTTAAACTTGTACTTGATGAAGGGAAGGTGCTCTGTGTTAGCTCCCCCCCATAACAGCACAGCACAGCTCGGTGCAGTCCTCCTTTAGCCCCAGATTTGTAGGGCTCTCCAGCAGCCTCACTAGACTTTGTGTCCAGGAGCCTCTGATTGCTCTGCTTGGCAAGTTATTAACTGGCACTGAAGTGTACCATGGTGATGAACTTTGAGGCCTGATGGCTTTGTTCTTTTATACTGGAGAAGTATATCTGGGGAGGGATAAAATAAAAAGGGAAGGGGGAGGAGATTGTTTTAAAGAAGTCAAATTTTGACAGTGTTTTGGGAGTAGGGTTGTGCTAACATGGCAGGCTGTGGAAGATGGGATCTCTGTCTTCCCTCTTTTGTTGTTCTTCTGCTTGTGCAATCCAGTTCTAAGGAGTTTGCTGGTTCTGTTTGAACTCAGGTCTTCCAGAGCTGCAATTATGTAAATGACTTAGAGCTGATGTTAAGGTTTTGTGAGTGAAGTCCAAGTGATTTGAAAAGGGGTTGCTTTGTCTTTATGAACTAGTCTCTTATAAACTAGTTGCTAAAAAGATCTAGGAGCCCTGATGGACAACAGGATGACCATGAGCCAGCAACGTGTGCTTGTGGCCAAGTGGGCCACGATGGCATCCTGGTGTGCATCAAATGTGACAAAGTAGGTCCAGAGAGGTTTTCCTCCCCCTCTCTTCTGCCCTGGTGATTTCTCATCTGCAGTATTGTGTCCAGTTCTGGTCTCCCTAATTCAAGGACAGGGAACTGCTTGAGAGGGTACAGCAAAACCTCCTCTGCAGTATTGTGTCCAGTTCTGGTCTCCCCAGCTCAAGAAGGACAGGGAACTGCTTGAGAGGGTACAGCAAAACCTCCTCTGCAGTATTGTGTCCAGTTCTGGTCTCCCCAGCTCAAGAAGGACAGGGAACTGCTTGAGAGGGTACAGCAAAGCCTCCTCTGCAGTATTGTGTCCAGTTCTGGTCTCCTCAGCTCAAGAAGGACAGGGAACTGCTTGAGAGGGTACAGCAAAGCCTCCCCTGACACAACTTGAGGCCATTTCCTCTTGTCCTATCATTAGTAATTCAGGAGAAGAGACCAGCTTCAGCCTCACTACAACCTCCTTTTAGCTAGTTGTAGAGGGCAATAAGGTCCCCTCTCAGCCTCCTCTTCTCCAGACTAAACAACCCCAGCTCCCTCAGCCACTCCTCATAGCTCATGTTTGCCAGACCTCTCCCCAGCCTTGTCGCCCTTCTCTGCACCTGCTCCAGCACCTCAATGTCCCTCCTATACTGTGATGACCAAAACTGGACACAGTACTCAAGGTGTGGTCTCATGAGTGCTGAGTAGAAGGGCATGATCACCTCCCTACTCCTGCTGATCACATCATTCTTAGCTGTGAGGGCAGTTTTTGGTGCCCTCAGATAAGCATTATTACCTCGCTGGTGGGTTTGTGTGCAGCAGATTTTCCTGTTAGCTTATGACAACGTTTCAGAGTGGCAGTTTTTAGTCATATGGATGCTTTATTGTGATTTCTGATTTGCCATTGGAATGGGCTGCCCAGGAGGGTGGTGGAGTCACTGTCCCTGGAGGTGTTCAAGCAAAGCCTGGATGAGGCACTTAGTGCCATGGTCTAGATGACTGGCTAGGGCTGGGTGCTAGGTAGGACTGGATGATCTTGGAGGTCTCTTCCAACCTGGTTGATTCTATGATTCTATGATTGATGGTGTGTGTAAGTCTCCTGTCAGCCATGTCAGTAAGAGATGGAGAAGGTCAAATATTGTGGGATCTTTGGGTTTGGTTGTTTGGGTTTTTTTTAGAAAATGAATGTGGGGTTGGGTAAAGAGGTTGGGAAGGTTTGGGTTTGGGTTTTTTTTGTAAGGAAGCTATCACTAGAACAAATGTACCTGTCTGGATGGTCTGTTCAAGTTGGCCTTCAAACAGGATTTATGTCTGATCCATGAGTGTGCTCTGTTTCTCGTTTATTCCTGTGCCTGCTGGTGTGAAAAAAGAGCAGACCCAATTAGCAGGGAGATGGGGCTCCTTCCCCAGGCCTAAAAGCAAGGGGAAAGGGCAGCGAAGGGCAGGAGAGCTGCAGACCAGCTCACAGCCCAGCTCTTCAGAGGGCGTGTGGCTTCATACCCAGGTAGATCTGGTGGAGAGACAGCAGTCTTGGCTTGCTGAGAGTGACACAGCCCTGACTGGTGTTGACTGAGCCATGAGCATCATAGAATCAGTCAGGGTTGGAAGGGACCACAAGGATCATCTAGTTCCCTGCCTCCTGCCATGGCCAGGGACACCCTACCCTAGAGCAGGCTGCCCACAGCCTCATCCAGCCTGGCCTGAAACACCTCCAGGCATGGGGCCTGAACCACCTCCCTGGGCAACCCATTCCAGGCTCTCACCACTCTCTTGGTTGACTGCGGGCTTGAGCACCTCCCCTCCAAAGAGAGACTGAGAGCCCTGGGACTGTATAGTCTGGAGAAGAGAAGACTGAGAGGAGATATGATCAATGTGTACACATATCTGAGGGGTGGGTGTCAAGTGGATGGGGTCAATCTGTGGTGGTCAGCAGCAATGAGACAAGGAGCAATGGCTACAAACTGGAACATAGAAGGGTTTGCCTCAACATGAAGAGAAAATTCTTTACAGTCAGGGTGACAGAGCTCTGAAGCAGGCTGCCCAGAGAGGTTGTAGAGTCTCTTTCTCTGGACACTTTCCAAACCCACCTGGATGTATTCCTGTGCAGACTACCCTAGGGGATCCTGCTTGGCAGGGAGCTTGGACTCGATGATCTCTGGAGGTCCCTTCCAACCTCTCAAGTTCTGTGATTCTGTGACTGCGCTGGTACTGAAAGGGGAAGCATTCAACCCTTCACAGCTTCTTGGATTACTCTAGGACAATTAAAGTAGCTGCCCCAGTGTGAAAACACACCACTGGATAACAGGACACTCTGGCTCATTAAATATAACCTTGCCAAAATAATTTCTCAGGGTGTTCCAGTTTCTTGCTTGGGTCATGATATAAAGTCATTACTTGCACTCCAAATCTATGAGCCAGCTACTTGCTGGTTGAATAGACCCATGAACACAGCTGTGATGGAGGCTACTTTGGAGGTTTCCTTCAGACATCTGACTTGGCCTTTGAAAAACAGCCTGTTTCTTTTGCATAGACTCTCATCTCCAAAGCATGACCCTCTTGCTGAAACCTGGTTGTGAAATACTACTTTCCCATTTGCTTGCTAGCAGCAGGGTGCTTTCTGTACAAGCTGGCTGTGATGGCACAGTATTTCATGCCTGCTCTTTGGTGATTTGATGCTCTCAACAGCAAGCTGTGCCATCAGGTGTCTCTGTCTCCTCTGTTTCCCTGTCTCACAGAATCACAAAAACATCCAGGTTGGAAGAGACCCTCAGGATCACCCAGTCCAACCTAGAACTCTACTCTACAAGATTCACCTTAAACCACATCCCTAAGCATCCATCTCTTCCCAGCTGAAGGCTCCATTTTCATTTGTCTAGGGCTTTCTTTTTAGCCACTTGCACTGCAAATCTAAACTGTCAGGCATGTTTAGATTTAGTATTTACTCCTCCTCAAAGTGCTCCAGTGCTAGGCATGAGTTTGTTCACATTTATAAGTAACCTTTAGCTGTAGGTCCTCATCTCATATGACTAAGCAGCTAGAGGGAAAAGAAGTTTTGCCTCACCAGAGCCCAGGGCAGGTTTTCCTTGGCAGATTTCAGTAGATTCACTCAAACTTTTGTGACAGCAAACTTGTGCTGCTTGCACCTCCAATTACCAAATTCATCAAGCCTACTGTATGTTGGGTTTGCTCTAGAGCCACTTTTGCAACCAGCAGTTTTCACTTACGTTTGCTAACCATGCTGTGTTGCTGAGGGGAAAACAAAAAGTAGGTAGCAAACAATTTAATTCAAATTAATATAAACATATTGCTTATATCAGAATCTAGGTCTTCTCCTAGTAGTAGCCTTTGGAGTCCTAAGGCATATTTATTATTTACATATCATAGAATCAACCAGGTTGGAAGAGACCTCCCAAGTTGTGCCGGGGGAAGTGTAGGTTAGGTGTTAGGAGGAAGTTCCTCACAGAGAGAGTGATTGGCATTGGAATGGGCTGCCCAGGGAGGTGGTGGAGTCACCGTCCCTGGAGGTGTTCAAGCAAAGCCTGGCTGAGGCACTTAGTGCTATGGTCTGGTTGACTGGATAGGGCTGGGTGCTAGGTTGGACTGGATGAGCTTGGAAGTCTCTTCCAACCTGGTTGATTCTATGATTCTAGGTAGGATGTTACGTGCTTATGCTCTGGATTAGTGAGGATTTTTTTCTAAGCAAAAGACAGTTTTGGTGGAGACCATACACAATTGGAATCAAAAAACATCAAGAAGAACTCAATTTCAATTCAGCTTTCATGCCCAGAACATAATTTCTGAGCCAAACCAAGATAACTACTCCAAAGCAGCCAGGAGGGCAGGGAACCCACCCAAGATGTGACACCATCATCAGCAACTTATGGCACAGCTACACCACATGGGGTCTTGCATGCCACTCTGCCACCTAACTGTAGCATACTCATCCTCCCCATACCACATCTCCAGACGTCAGTTCCTCTTTCTAAGCTAAGAAGTGGCTCCTGGCTTTCATTATAAATAGTGTGGCAAGCAAGACTAGGGAGGAGATCATTGCTCTGCACTCTGCCACACCTCCAGTATTGTGATTAGTCTTGGCCACCTCAATGCAAGAAAGACATTGAGGAGCTGGCGCAGGTCCAGAGAAGGGCAACAAAGCTGGTGAAGGGTCTGGAGAACTGGTCTGGTGAGGAGCAGTTGAGGAAAGTGGGGTTGTTTAGTCTGGAGTAAAGGAGGCTGAGGGCAGACCTTCTTGCTCTCCACAGCTCCCTGGAAGGAGGTTGGAGCCAGGTGCATGTTGGTTCTCTTCTCCCAAGTAAATAGTGATGGAACAGGAGAGAGTGGCCTCAAGTTACACCAGAGGAGATTTAGGCTGGACATTAGGAAAAAAAACCTTTTTCACTGAAAGGTTTATCAGGCACTGGAACAGGCAGTCCAGGGTTGAGACACCAGCCCTGGGTGTGTTTAAAAGCCACGTAGATGTGGTACTGAGGATACGGTTTAGTGGTGGACTTGAAAGAGTAGGTTTAAAGGTTGGAGTCGATGGACTTGAAGATCTTTTCCAACCTAACTGATTTTATGATTCTAACTGACACTGGGGCTTGTAAAACAGTGTGCTCCCAGCTTGGCAGGCACTTAGAGAAACTGCTGTCAGGTGGTGATGTGTTCCCTTTGCTCCTATTGTAGCTTTTCCCTGCTTTCACACCCTTCCATATTCTCTTTGTCAAGCCTGGTCTAAACCTGCAGCTCTGTTCGTTCTGGCTGTGAAGTTCCCTTGTTCTGATGAGAAACAAGAACGCTGTTTGATATCAAACAGTACTTTGTTTTGGTGCTTTTGCTGCATTTGAGTGTGAAGGCATCAGAAACAAAGCCCCATAACGGGAGAACAAATAATCTGGGCTTCCCCTTGGCTGAAATAAACGCACAGGGGTGTGCAGCCTGTTAGCTGTCAGGGCTTTCCAAACCACATAACTAGTGGGATTGTCCCCTCATACATCCTCATTAAAGAACATCATCAACCTTTCAGACTTCTACCTGTCCTAGGTGCTTCTTGCTTGTTTTATTAGCAGGTCAGCTCCTTCTGACAGTCTGGGTGTTACTCCCCCCCACCCCCACTCTTATGGAATCACCCAGACTGCAAATTAAGGAATGAAGCTTTACATTTACAGCCTAGCACAATATACAAGCAGGTATTTACAATATACATACAGCTACAGACAGAATATACAAGCAGGTATTTACAATATACATA
>WAAF01005425.1:0-25070 GCA_013400475.1 Tricholaema leucomelas
TTCTATGATTCTATGATTCTATGATTTTCACAAGAAATAAAACACTCTTGACTGGCAAAGGCCCATCTACCTCTCCCAAGTCTTGACTGGCAAATGTTGAACCTTTTTTCCTGCAAGAGGGAAAACAAAAACTCAGCCCCTCCTCTGACCAGTCCTACATATCAATATTGATTCTATGTTCTTGTCATGGGCATCGATGGCTACCTAGGCCTATATATTCATGGAACTTTTCAATGTCAAGAGAATCTGTCCCACCTTAGGCAGTTGTCCTTTAGAGTTTTCAATGAGGATTCAAAATGAATCTGTTGCCCACCCCATGGCTCACTTAATGGGAATGAGCTTGTACTGACTCATTGTGAGGAGATGTTAGTGATAATTTTCTTTTCCCTAAATCCTTGTCTGATCCCTTCCACATCCTCATCAACAACTCCCAATCAGGCAGGGAGAAGCCATCCGTCACCTCTGGGTATCCCTTTACCAAGGCACTCTCTCCAGAGCTGGCACCCTGGTCCTAAGAACCTTTCAGGGGGGTTGGTAAACCTCTCTCCCAGTTGTGCTCTAATTGCAGTCTGTCTTTTTATGTCTCCCACAGAGCTCTGCTCAGTCCTAGAACATCACTCCTTCCCTTTGTCACAGACAGGGTTCTGCCGCCTACGCCAATTGTGGCGGAGGGGAGAAATTAATTGGTGCGAGATGATATGTATAAAAATACATATTTATTAACTTCCATATTCTGAACTCTCACCGCCCCCAACCACTGTATATTAATATTTAAAAGATCTACATGGACATGAAGACATTCTAGGATTAATACCACAATATAACTTATTAATAACTAGCAAACATTCCAACTATAAACAGAGAGAGGACTTTCCCCCTGGCTTAATGCCACTTTGGAGTCAAAATGCTGTTTGCCCAGCAGAGTGGGCTGAATTCTTTCTGCTCTATGGCAGGAGGCAATAGATATTACAGAGGTATTAAAGCATTTACTCACAATTATGATTAATTATCAATAATCACCCTCCAGGGCTACGTCACAGCCTATTACTAGTGTCCAAACTTCAGGGGGGGTCTTTGCTGTGGACTTTGAGGCTGGAATCCTCCTGGCTTCTGGGGAAGGGAGAATCTTCCCAGTTTCTGAGGAAGATTCCTCAGAATGAGTAGTCTCATTCCTCAAATGAGTAGTCTCTGGCCTTGTTCTCCTGGCAAAGGATGCAATCTCTGCCCTTGTCTCCTGGCTTCTTATGGATGCTTTGTCCCAGGAATTCGTAGGCAGGACCTCAGGTCCAGGAGAAGGATGCCTTGCAGTCTGAGCACGGTCTTACACTCGCTGGTAGGCCAATCGTGTGCAGAAGTGGGTCTGCTTCCCGGGTAACTCAGCGGCAGTAGAGCTCTTACCAGGCAATAACAGCAGGCAATACAGGATCTAGTCCTGATGACTCATCGCTGTGATGTGCAAGTGTGCTCAGCTGGCTGGGAGACTATGGGAGAATCTGTCTCTGTAATAACAGCAAATAGGCACAAGCAAGAGGCTGTTGAGTCTAAAGCCTAATAATGAGCGATTGTGAGCAGGGGGGGGCCCGAGCATGGGGCCTGAGCATGAGTGAGAGCACGCTGGTGAAGTGAGAGAGTCAGAGAGAGCAGAAGCACATTGTTTACCTGTGTGCCTCTATTTATCAACTGTGGGCTGAGATTAATGGCCCTTTGGACTCTAGAATGATCAATCAGGTTATGGCAGTCAGCCAAACAATACCGTAACATGCAAAATCACAAGTCTAGTACCCCCACATATGGGGAGAGCATGGGCTAGGCTTGTGGGGCTTACACAACATGTTTACAACCTGGACCTTATACAACCTGCTTACAACCTGGACCTTAGGCAGGCCAGACTCTGTGGCACCAGGCCTATTGTGCCCCTTTTGTGCTCACTTATCCATTTAATGTGTGTACCTCTGGCCTAGGCAAAAAAACATGTACAGGCAGGGCAAGGCGGAAAATAAGCCTATTTTCGGGCCTACAGGCCCTCCACAACACTCTTTTGCACCAACAAACACCACAGCCTGGCCATCCAGTGCAAATCCAGATGCTTTTGCAGGATCTCCACTCACATTGACGTTCATCTCATGTCTCCCCCTTGCCAACTACGGTCTCACCTACGGCCTTCTTCACTATGTCCTGATAAGACTGAATCCCTTGCATCACTTCACTGGAAGTTATCCATTGAAATATGGTTGTGTCTATTCTATAAAATGTTTCCTGTTTAAAAACTCACAGGTGAGCTATTGTGCCATGCTCGTGTACTTGCTGACTTGAAGAAGCTGCAAACACTTACCATTTGGTCAGGGCTTTGACAGCTTCATCCCTTTTCTCCTCTATTCCATCAGTCTTGGACTCCCAGGAGTGGGAGTCTAAGGAGCTGGCTATATTCCTTTCGTAATTCTGGCAGTTCAGTTGCACTACAGGAGTATCTCTCTAGCCACAACTTCCAGCACATCCTCACTGCTCTCATCATACTCTAATTCAGGACCCTGGCACATGAGCTGGCTGGGCTTGTTGAGAGGGCTTTAAACTAGAGTGGAAGGGGGAGGGGGTTAAACACAATACCACTAGAGATAAACCAAAGGAAATTAAGGATGGTAGGCTACAGATAGGGGAAAAAGCAGCAGCCCAGCTGAAGTGCATGNTTACTCTTTAAACAACTGGAGGCTGCCTCAAGATCACCTGCCCTTGTTCTTGTAAGCTACTTTAACCTACCAGACATCTCCTGGGACTTAAATACTGCAGAGAAGAAGCAGTCTAGGAGGTTTCTAGAGTGTGTGGAAGACAACTTCTTATTCCAGCTGTTACGTGAGCCTACCAGGGGAGCAGCACTGCTTGACCTGCTGCTCACAAATAGAGAGGGACTGGTGGGGGATGTGGTGGTTGGAGGCTGCCTGGGGTCCAGTGACCATGAAATGAAATGTTCTTGATTCTTAATAAGTGGACAAAGCTACAGAATAATGCTATCTGCCTGCTTAGGTTGTGCCTCTTCCATCTCAGCTCAAGAATGACAAGCCACTTCCTGAGTGGCTAAATCATGCTCTTAATCTATAATAGTCAATCCACAGTCACTCTTAGGGCCCTCTCTTTTCAACTCAGTTCTACCCCTAGCTCTCCTTCTCTAGTAAAAGTACTGCATGCTGGCTCTGTAGGCTGTTTGTAGTCATTTCAGCCCACAGATGTTTTTCTTGCTCAGCCCCCAATTCTATTTTGGTTCACAGCCACTTCTCTCGCTCAGCTCCCAATTCAGTTTTGGCTCCAAACAGTCTCTCTTGCTCAGCCTCCAATTCAGTTTCAGCTCGCAGCTGTTTTTCCCACTCAGCTTCCAGTTTCATGTGCAAGTCCTCGACCAATTCCTGTAATATTCTTTTATTTTCTTGCTCATTTTGAGCTCCAAACCTCTATGTTTCTGTGCTGTCTTCAGCATTACACCTAAACCAGCAAAGGACACTGTCATCAACATTTCTAACAAGAGAGGGGAACTGAATTCAAGTTGAACCAGGATAGTCATACTCAATTGATAGTGAAATTTGTGTTCTCAAGATCCCGCAGGGCAGCCAAAAATAAAACTGCCAAACCTCCTTTGCAGGAGATGTGAACCAAAGTTACCAACCCCCCTTTGTGGGAATTGCAAGCCAAAACTGCCAAAACTCAGTCCATGGAGCTGCAAATAAGACAAAAAGGTGCAGGGGGTTCTTTTTCCTCTCCTCTGATATCACTTTTCCAGGGAAAAACTGTACAGGCCCAGTTCGAACAGTTGCTTTACTATAACAATGGTATCCTGTCCATGACAACAATTAATGTCAGAACCCATCTATCCTGTACCAGCCCTGGTCAGCAAGAAATGAGGGATCCTGCTAAGGTTCAATAATTCCCTTGGAGTAAATAAAAGCCAAGAAATGCCAAACAGATGATGAAGTGGGTTTATTATATTGGACCAGAGCAGAGGGGAAATGGGAAGGAAAAGCAGTGAGGAAAATATATGTTAAAGAGAAGGGATATCACCATTCCCTGGCTTGAAATCTTGGAATTGTCTCAAGTTCCAAGTTTCTTGGCAGCAGGCGCACGCAATACGAAGAGCGGTGGCAGGGAAGTGAGACTGTGCCACGTGGCTTTTCTCCAGGACATAGGCAGCAGTGGATATGGAGCAACACAGGTCTGACTGTACAGACTGCTTGCCACGAAGCTCTCCGGGCGTGCAGGCAGCAGTGGGAGCAGAGCAGCATGAGGCCATGCAGCATAGGTAGTACATAGCAGAGGGAGGCAGGAGCAAGCCAGCATGGCTTCTTCCAGCCACCTGCTCCCCCATGCTTCCCCAGAAGTCCTCCATTTTCCTCTTACTTGCCTCACAGCCAGCACAGGGGAGGGCAGCACTCCCAGAGCTGTTCAGAGTGCCATATGCACACTCACCTTTCATTCATACTATTTGAGACAACCAAAACACTCAGAGTCCCACAAGCTGCCATCAGAGTGCTAGCAGGAAAACATTTACTTCTTACAGGGACATGGTTCCAGAATGGGATGGGAAAACAACAAGCAGATCATAGTCGCTCACTTTGGGACGTTTTTAGGTATCATCATTCTTATATCTTCTTTACCATAAAAGAAAAAAGTAGGAAAATAAGTAAAGAGCTGAAAGACTGCAAATCAAGTGAGGATGAAGCACCCATTCTGCATATAGGGCACATATGCACAAGCAGCACACATGGCAGAAGGATGATTGTAAATGCGTAGCTGTGTTGCTATTATCACTATTCACCAAATGAAACAGAGCAAGCACATTTCAGAGAATGCAGAGTTCAGCATTTAGTTCCTCAATCAACCTCACATATTATTCTGCAATTTCGCAGTATGTTTCTGCTGTCACATATTTTTCTGATAAAAATAGGATAGGGTCTATAAATTTTAAGGCTCATATTAGTGTTCTGGATTTTATGAGAGGAATTAATGAGGATGCTTTTACTTCCAGACAGAAAAAGGTTTGATAGAATTTTGAAAATCCTAAATTCAGATTAGATGCCAGGGAAACAGAGAATCTTTAAGGTTATGTGTACAATAGAATAGAATAGAATAGAATAGAATAGAATAGAATAGAATAGAATCAACCAGGTTGGAAGAGACCTCCAAGATCATCCAGTCCAACCTATCACCCAGTCCTATTCAGTCAACTAGACCATGGCACTAAGTGCCTCATCCAGGCTTTTCTTGAACACCTCCAGGGACGGTGACTCCACCACCTCCCTGGGCAGCCCATTCCAATGCCAATCATTCTCTCTATGAAGAACTTCCTCCTAACATCCAGACTATACTTCCCCCGGCACAACTTGAGACTGTGTCCCCTTGTTCTGTTGCTGGTTGCCTGGGAGAAGAGACCAGCTCCCCACCTGGCTACAGCCTTCCTTCAGGTAGTTGTAGATAGCAATGAGGTCTGCCCTGAGCCTCCTCTTCTCCAGGCTAAACAACTCCAGCTCCCTCAGCCTCTCCTCATAAGGATACCTCATTAGGTATACAAGAAACAAAAGTCACAAATTTATTTTATAAATGTTGAATACTGAAGATGAAGAAATAAAAGCATCAGGAAAATAATTTGTTTTCCTCAGTGCTTATTCAGCTAATCTTCTTTTAAGATTATGCATTCACTAGCAGTATGATTACTGTTACTGTTAATTGGTTACTCAAACTCTGTGGCAATGATCATCAACATCCTCAAAACAGAAGAGAAAATCTAGGTGTACAGCTAAGGTTCCAGATGTCAAAATATTAAATGGACATCTCTTATTTATTTGGTAGTTATTCTTTTGCATCCCTCAAGCCCCTCAGCTTTTCAGTAATAACACTGTTTGATACTATGTTCTCTGTGAAGGTGTTGCAGAGGCGGGAAATTAATTGATGCGGGATTATATTNCCCAGTAGATGGGCCCAAGGAGCTCTTTCTGCTCTATGGCAGAAGGCAATAGAAATTACAGAGGCATTAAAACATTTACTCACAAATTCTTATTAATTAACAATCACCCTCCGGGGCTACGTCACAGCCTGTGCGAGTGTCCAATCTTCAGGGAACTCTGCCTGTGGACATCGAGGCTGGAATCCTCCTGGCTTCAGGGGAAAGGCTGCAATCTCTGACCTTGTCTCCTGGCTTCTTCTGGATGTTCTGTCCAAGGATTCTAAGCAGAACCTTCAGGTGCAGAGGCAGGATGTCATGCAGTCTCAGCATGATGTCACGCTGACCACACAGGCCAATCACCTGCAGACAATCCAGGATCTGCTCCTGGTAACTCGTGGCAGTGGAGTTTACGAGGCAGTGATAAGGCAGCAGGTGTGCAATAGGGTGCATGGCTACACAGGAGACTATGCTCTGTAGAGAAATAGCAGCAAGCAGTGAAGCAAGAGCAAGCAAGCAGGCAGGCAAGGCAAGGCAGGCAGGGCAAGGCAAGGCAGGCAAGCAGGCAAGTAGGCAAGCAAGCACTTTGTTTACCTGTGTACCTCCTATTTATCAAATGTGGGCTGAGACTAATGGCCCCTTGGCCACCAGAATGGCCAATCAGCTTGACAGTTAACCAAAGCATACCATAATAGGCAGGGTCCACAGGCCTTGTTCTTCCCAGATACAGGGAGAGCACGGACCTTGTGCTCAGTAAGCCATAAGCTAGGTGTGTGAGCTCATACAACCGTGTTACACAACCTGGGCCCTGGGCAGGCCAGACCTTATGGTGCCAGGTCTATTGCGTTTCTTTGATAGGTAAACTTGTATAAGCCTATTTTGGGCCTTTAGGCCCTCCACAACAGAAGGATATATAAGCAGGAATTACTCCAAATTTCACAAATATTATAAATTTGGAAGGAATGTTCAAGTGTTTCAGTGGAATATTGTGGTTTACATGTGTCCTGGGCTTTTCTAGGATAGGGTTAAGTTTGGTTTTGGGGTTTTTGGTTGGGGTTTGGGTTTTTCTCTTTGGATGGCTTGTTTTTTTCCACAAGAATCTAGAAGAGGGTCACAGCCAAGACAGCAAGCTGAACCAGCCAGTGGAGCATTTGATACATCATGTCCACTATATATGGGAAGGGCTAGCTTGGGTGGGTAACAGTTGCGTTTAGCTGGTGGCTGTGACCTAGTGCAGCAGGGCAGGATCAGGCTGGATCCCTGTCAGTGCTCTATATTTTATCACTCACTTTATATAATACCTCATTAGTGCATTGCACCTTTGTGCTGTTCTATTAAACTCTCCTTATCTCAGGTCTCTGCATTTTTCTCCCAGTTTTTTTTCCCATCCCAGGGTGATGACAGGCAGCTGGGCGAGTAGCCACATAGGCTCTGCTGCTGGATGGGCATGAACCACACGACGACTCCTCACAAAACCGTTTTCAACTAGTTTAATATGTAGAAAACCAGAATGTAAAAAGCATGCGGAAAGAAGGCAAAATGCAAAAAAGAGAGGAGCTGAAATATCTCAGGGACATATCCTGATCTTTTGAGGACCCTTCCAGCCGCTGACATTCTATGATTCTATGATATATTACTTGCCAACTGTAGTATGTAGGAAGCATACACAATGTTCCACAATCACAGAAAAGACAACACAAGATAAATGGTTTGAAATCTATATATCATAGTCAGTGTAGGCGTTGCTTCTCGTTTTGACAAACGTCACAAACTCAACTGCCACTACAACAGTGAAATTCATTCAGAATAGATCTAATTTGAATAAGAAAGGGATAGACAAAGGCATTGTGATTTTGATTTAAACCAAAGGGCTTGGATTTCTAATTTTGTGTGATTTAAACCACATATTAACAAAATATTAAAAAAAAAAAAAACACAAAAAAAACCCAACAAAACAAAAAAACCAACCTTTGCAAATTTGCTGTTGCACACCAAATCATAGAATCATAGAATCATAGAATCAGACACCCTACCCTAGATCAGCTAAACTTCTGAAATTTTATGTTGCCCATATCACTGGAAAGACAGAAATACTGGAATATTTTCAACTGGGAGAAACAACTCAAAACATATTACAAGACAGAAATCTGTGTAGCTTTATAAGACTATTGTTGTCTTTTACACAGTAGTTACCTAATGAAAATATTGATCATTCAAAAAGAAGTAAGAATCACGGAATCATGGAATTCTTTGAGTGTGAAGGGGCCTTTGCAGATTGTCTAGTCCAACTTCACTGCAGTAAGGAGGAACATCTTTAATTAGATCAGGGTGTTCAGAGTCCAATTCAACCTGACCTGGAATTTTGCCAGCTATGGGAAATCTTTAAGTAAACTGTGTCAATGTTTCATCACCCTCATTACAAAGAATTCTTCCTATCATGTCTGAAGTAGTCAAGGCCATGATTACAAGAAGGTCGAAAGGCATTAGAAATGTGCTGGTTTGAGGCTAATTGGAATATTTTAATGAGAAAAAATAGATTATAGGTGAAATAGATGTATAAAATCAAGGACACAAACACAGATAAGACAGCCTGTCTGTCAGAGTCTGTCGATATCTCTGTTTTCTTCCTAGGCCTCTGCTGTTCTGCTTCAGTCTGTGTAACCCAACTAATCATTCTGCTTCTGACCCCCCTTGCCAATCCTCCCAACTTACCTTGCATGTATGGCAGACTCTGGGATAAGGTAGAGGGGTGGAAAGAAGGTGGAAGGGTGGTTGGGAGCCCCTCCTGGGGACTCTGGTTTCGGGGAGTGGTGTTGTGTTTCTGTATTACTTTTAACTTGTATATTTCTGTATATAACTGTAAATATTTGTAATATATTGTAAATACCTGTGTGTGTATTGTGCCAAGCTGTGAATGCAAAGCTTCATTCCTTAACTTCCAGCCAGCTGAGTCTAGTCTGGGTGAATTCATTGTGAGGGAGGCAGGTAACTCCCAAACCATCTCAAGAAACTAGGTTAAAAATAGTATGCTCCAGAGCACCATATTGCCCTTAAAAATTTTTTTATACATTACTCATGACATGGAATGATGACTTGCTGATCCAGTAATAAACCCATGATGTAGGTATGTACATGTGATCCCTTGAGTGTCAAAAAAACTACATATCAACATAGGCCATTTTCCAAGACAACATAAAATCACAAGTTAGTAAATATAAAGACCTGAAAATTATACAGAAATTGACACTACTCTGCAAAGTATAGAAGATGTGCATCTATGCAATATCAACCTTAAAGTGCATCAAAGGATGTTTCACAGAATCAATCAGCCAGGGTTGGAAGGGACCACAAGGATCATCCAGTTCCAACCCCACTGCCATGGGCAGGGGCACCCTACCCTAGACCAAGCTAGCCAGAGTCTCATCCAGCCTGGCCTTAAACACCTCCAAGGAAGGAGCCTCAACCACCTCCCTGGGCAACCCATTCCAGGCTCTCACCACTTTCATGCTGAAGAACTTCCTCCTCACATCCAGTCTGAAATGTTTGTTTACTAAAAGATCACTTTAGAGAAGAAAATAATGATTTCAATATGATTCTTACATTACTTAACTGTACAATACTTGTTACACTTATCCCTCATAGCACTTTTTATTGCTGGAATTACCAGAGGAAATTCAGAAACAATACTAGATTAAAAGTGTTATATGAAGTCTAGAATAATTGTGAGAAACATCAATTAAATAAATTTTTGAGTACAGGCCAATATTCTGACAGTACTCATAACAGGTACTCAGCTGATGTTAAACAGAAACACAACATTCTTTGAGGGTTTGTCTTTTATTTCTGACAGTTTTTTCTGTTTGTTCGTATAGTCTGGTACGAACATTTACTATTTAATTATAGTAATTGCAAGTACTATAGAACCCTGAAATAGCACAACTCAAAGACACAAACGTCTAAAGTGATCAATCATCCAGAATGATCCATAGCAAAGCTGGCAGACATTTAAAACAGTGGGAGGGGGAAGGTCAGCTGACATGCAGTTTTTAAGCAAATAATTCTCTGCATTCGTATAAAGCAGAGAGAGCTCAGACTTAAGTACCATATCAATTATATTAATCTTGCTACCAAGAGGCTTAATCCTTTAAAAACTAAAATCATAGAATCATAGAATCAATCAGGGTTGGAAGGGACCACAAGGATCATCCAGTTCCAATCCCCCTGACATGGGCAGGGACATCCTACCCTTGATCAGGCTGCCCACAGCCTCATCCAGCCAGGCCTTAAACACCTCCAGCAATGGGGCCTCAACCACCTCCCTGGGCAACCTATTCCAGCCTCTCACCACTCTCATGCTCAACAATTTCCTCCCCACCTTCAGGCTGAATCTCCTCACCTCCAGCTCTGCTCCATTCCCCCTAGTCCTGTCCCTCTCTGACAGCCTAAAAAGTTCCTCCACAGCTTTTTTGTAGGCCACCTTCAGATACTGGAAGGCCACAATAATGTCACCTGAGAGCCTCCTCTTCTCCAGACTGAACAGCCCCAACTCTTTCAGTCTATCCTCATAGAAGAGGTGCTGCAGCCCTCTGAGCATCCTTGTGGCTCGTTTCTGGGAACACTCCAGCATGTCCACATCCCTCTTGTAATAGGGCCCCCAGAACTGGATGCAGTGCTCCAGAATGGATTCAGTACTCCAGGTGGGATCTCAGCAGAGTGGAGTAGAGGGGAAAAATCACTTCCCTCACCCTGCTGGCCACACTTCTCCTGATGCAGCCCAACAGATGAATGTTTTTAGGCAAATGGAGTGCAAATTTAAGTGAGAAGAGTCAAAGAAGTGATCTGGGATATTCAGAGAAGCTTTATATAGATTCTCAATGTACTAGAGAAGAACGAAAAAACTAAGTGACATTTATAACATTCATAGAGCAACAACTTCTTAACCATTATTTCTTTAGGTGTTTGTATGCATGTTATCTGTCTGCCAACCACTAACTTCTGAGTATACAGTCATTCAACTCATTTAAATGGAAAAAAACAGAAAGATAATGAAGGTACTTAAGGCAGATGGCACTGTAATGGAGGTCCTCATGCCATACAGAACTGAGTACCTTTCTAGAGAAAAGTGAGAGATGCATATGTCAGCATCCTCAGGAATAAAGCGGCAGGGACTGAGCCATGCTCCTGCCTTGATATCTGGTTGTCCAGAAAAAAATATTCACATGACTCCAGATATCCTCAAGAACATGGGAGAGATGTGACCCACAGTAATACTCAGAAGCTTGTTAAACCCAAACCCATACAAAATCAGATACCATTAGAAGTGGTGGAAGAGATGTGTAAAAATAAACTTAAATAAGCCCATTCTTTCCTTCAAACCCAAAAGTAAGCTGCTCAAGATATATCATTTAGACAGATTAGCAAACTGAAATATTTACCATTAACACAAGGAATTAATTCTGAATCTCAGTGACAAGGTCAGAGTTAGGTCAAGAATGAACCATTACTCAAAAAATCCTCAGTTGATGTCTTTGGTATTTTTTTGTTTGGTCTTTTTCTCTTTTTTTAACAAGTAGCAGAGCTGTATGACAAAGTCATCACTGACTGCAGGTTTTAAAATAAGTCTTAACAAAGCAAAACCAATCTATTATGTTTCTGACATTATTTCATGTGGGAAAAACTATAATTAGCTGTACCAAATTATCACCTGTCTCAGGATACTAATTTCAGCTGTTGTCAAGTGCTTGTCTCAGTTGGTCTTCCATTCCCACATTCTGTGAGTGACAGTTTTTAAATTAATAGCAACTTTTTGTCACACACTAAAGACAGCTGGAAAAATAAAAACACACAAACAAGTTGCTATCTGAAGATCTTGACTACATTGCTATTTAAGAGAAGAGCAGTGTATAGCTTGCACGTCCTAGCAGCCTCACAAAATATGCTGTTTCTCACTCCTCAAGACTGAGCAGCCATAATTCTGAGCTTAAAGCAAGACACTGAGGCTTTCCATATGGTTTTTGGTATAGCCCCCTAAAATATTTGGTTTGCCCATTTTTACTGTGAAGTTGATGAAGAATGAAAACTCTTTTTACAAGATAAGATTTTTAAATTAACAATATTTTTTTTGCTCCAGTTTGATATCTTCAGGTGCCGATGGTGGGTTTATGATAACTGTTTCAAGGGGCTACATTTTAGTACTGAGTGCTGTAATCTAATGCTAGACTTCCAACTTGAGTTAATTTTCAATGAAGTGAGAGCTTTTTCCCTTCTATTTTTCTGGTGTGATGATGCATGTGTCCTTTAAAACAAAATAACTCAAGATTTTGCAGCTCTTACGTAAGACTTTAATCAGCAGGCATGTTTTGTCCAATGAACATAGGCCAGGATTGGACTGGAATAAGACAACTTCTACTTAAGTACAGTGAAGAACTTGCAACAATTGTGGGAAAAGCTACTTAAGGCAGTGAGTTAAGGATGGAAAATGAAATAAATGAGAAGACAAATCAAATTGAATGAAAATAAATGGGAATTTTTCCAAAGTCTTTATGGAAAAACACTCATGGATTGCATTAATTCGAAGTAACTTCTTACAGAGATGATTTTTGCCTACTCTTCAGGACAGGAATGTGGGATGAATAGGTGCTGAATTAAATATGTGATGTGACTGAACTGCCTTCTGGAAAGCAACACTTCAGCTACTGAAAGGTTAAGAATTTTATTCCCATTTGATCTCATCCCCAGTGTGGGTAGTTACACTTTGCATTGAAACAATGAGATATACATTACCCAGTACTGATTAAGAAAATGTCTTGACAAAATACACAGCATTTATTCTGTTGTGATAAGAAGATGAAGCCTGTGAACCTAGCCAGAAAGATAGTTTGGAGTTTTATCATGGCAGCAGTCCTTGTGGCAGAAAAAAAGTGTGGATGGCAAAACACTTTCAATGGATGAATTTTGACCCTACTCCTTCTGTGTACCACTGAGATGAAAGCCACTTTTTCCACTATACAGAGGAATCTCCATATGAACACCAATTTTTATTTTATCTCCTTCTTGACACAAATGTATAGGAAGTGGCCACAACTATGGAGCATAAAGAATACTGATTGTGAAAATTATTTTACGGACAATATCAATATGGGTCACATACAGTGTTGTGCTAGCAAAAGTTTAACCAGTGGGTGGAAGAATTCAATCTTTCCCATCTGTTTGGTATGGATGTGTCAGCACCTGGCATATTCTGCACAGTTCCACACTCTCCAGCAAGTATATTTACTTACTGGACAGAGTCCAGCCTGCTGTAGGAAGAGAAGCTAAGAGATCTGGGTCTTCAGCTTGTAGATGACATGTCTAAAGGGCTCTTTTTATGGTCTCTGGAACTACCCAGTGGAATGCGATAAAGATACAAGCACCTCCCAAAGATGCACATTGGAAGGATGGGGTGAGAGAGACAGAAACTGCAAAACAAAAAGAAATTTTTATTAGTTATTGCAAGTGACATTATCACTAATCTGTTCTGGTAGGGCATAAATCCTGCCAGGCTGGTTTAACCCTTGCTCTCCTCCTTCTGTTGCAGGGAATCCCCAGGAAGTTGAGTCAGATCAGCAAAGCCTTGAGGGCTAGGGGCATTAGCACCACATGTCAGGTGTCTTGTGATGCCCTCAACATGCCTGTGTGGTGAAAGGAGGCACGAAGCTTTGAATTCATTGGCCAGAACAATGGTGCTCATGCCTATTGACCAGTTTGACTTTCAAAACGTAGTATTTAAAGGGGAATGACTTAGAAACCCTGCCTTTCTGCACCAGCCTTTGTCTGCATGGAGCCTTCCTGCCTCCCCTCACTTGTGGCTCGTTAAAGGTGGCCACGTGTGTGCAGCTCACACTCACCACCTCAGCAGCATCTCTCCCCTCTGTCTAGAATATTTTATATGCTACCCTAGGATCATTATCGCGAGTTTGAAAGTGCCATGAGTACATCTGCTGGAGCAAATGCCAAGACTCCCTAAGCATAGTTAGAATGTTCCTGTTTTCGCATTACTGTTTTCAAAGTTCTGATTGCATTCTGTGCAATTGCTTCCTGTCAAATGAAAATCCAAAGAATCTCAGGGAATTTACCAATTTTTGAATATTAATACTAACATTAATATTCATGCATAAATTAATATTAATAATCCATGACTATTATTAATTTCTGCTAGATAATCTCAGTGATACTAATCAAACACTGAAGCGGGAGCTAAAAAAGGCTGTGAAATCTTAGTCCTAGGAGATACTCAAACTTGACTTGGCAAAGTCCAAAGCAGCTAAATATAGTGGGCCCTGACATGGGCAGGATTAGAATTAGATGATTTATGGGCAGTCTTTACAACAAGATTCATTTTAGTATTTTACTGTATAAGTAAATGTGACATATATATGCTGCACGGGAGTAACCAGCAAACAAAAGAGGCTTTGTCAATCAATTTAATCATACAGAATTATTTGCTCAGCTGTGTAACAACCTCCCAGTTTAATCTCACCCTAAATATATTTCAAGTTGTGATTTCTAAATCAAATCAAAACTCTGAATCTTCTCAGTCTTGCCCCGTATAATATTATTATCAAACAGACTGACAAAGCCTGTAAGTTCACATGGGATTTAAATATGCAATGAGTTACGATCTCATCAAAAAACATACATACTACCTAGGAATAAAGATGTATTAATCAATTTAGAAATCAAGATCTGGTTCACTTGTCTTGTGCCTTCGAAACACCATGAGTTCCCAGTGTGAATTGTGTGAATCTAAACTTAACAAAGCTGTCTTCTTAACAAATAGATACACGTCTTTTCCAGTTTCATGCCTCTGGTGCTGAGATTCAGATACGTAATTAATAATAAATATGCTACCACTGCAGGCCTTTGAAAGAGAATACTGTTTTCTTGTTTCATTTCCCAGTTATAAGGGTAGGGTTCTTTTTCTTTTAGTTTTCCTGGCAATCCAGAAAACTCTCTTCTCCCTAAACTTCACATTTTGTATCTACCACTATCCATCTATTTCTGCCATAATTACTTACCAGACTTCTATGAATTACTTGTACAGAAGGAATGTAAAGCTATTTTATGAAGAACCACTTTGCTGGTTGTTGACACAAAACATTTGTGGCAACCTGTTAGAAAATCACAGAGTTCACACAGAAATCTGTCAAAATAGCCACCAATAAGGATAGAAAAAGAGAAAAAAAGAAAGAAAAAAACCATGCAACAACAAACCAGAAATAAACCCCTAACATTTTTATCTTTCATACAGTTCAAGGGGCAGGAAATGCTTTCTGGTTTGTAAGTCAAAGGTTATTGTCATGACCCAACCTCCAAGGAAGGGTTCACAGGAGGCTCTTCAGTGACATCTAAAGCTGGCTGCTCAGTAGCAGACTGCAAATGAAAGAGTGCAATGTCTCAATTTCCTTGAGAATGCTCTCTGTGTTATTTAATCCAGTATAATTGAATGCCTTGTGTGCTAGTTTGAAGCTAGCTGGAATATTTTGGTGAGAAGAATTAGATTAAAGGCTGTGAAAAAGGAAACAATGGTGATGTCTGCTGCACACATAGGCACGCTGGGATGTATAAAAACAAGAACACAAACACAGATAACACAGTTGCTGTGCGTCTCTGCCTGCCTGCACTTTTCTCCCTAACTTCCCGTCTGTGTAACTAATCCTTCTGCTTTCTAATTCCCCTGGTGTTCTGGAGGGCCCAAAGGTCTGAAAATAGGCTTACCTATACCTTGCCTTGCCTGGACATGTTTTTCTGCNGTTGTGGAGGGCTTATTTATGCCTTGCCTTGCCTTGCCTGGACATGTTTTTCTGCCCAAACCAGAGGCAAACACATTAAATGGATAAAAGAGGCACAATAGGCCTGGTGCCACAAAGTCTGGCCTGCTCAGGGTCCAGGTCATATAATGTGGTTGTAAATGTGTTTGTGTAAGCCCATGCGCCCAGCTCNACGGCCAGCTCATGCTTACCAGGTGCTAGGCCTGTGTGATTCCCTTATTTGGAAGGTCCAAGCGTGGCTTTTGTCTATTATGGTATTGTAAGGCTGACTGCCAAAAGCTGACTGGTCATTCTAGTGTCCAAAGGGCCATTAATCTCATCCCACATTTGATAAATAGAGGCACACAGGTAAACAACGTGCTCATGCTCAGGCTCACGCTCACTTGTGCGTTCAGGCTCCCTCACTTGCTCGCTTAGACTCACCAGAACTGCTTTTAGTTTATGCCTGCCTGTTTGCTTTGCTGTTATTACGGAGCTCAGACTCCCAGCCAGCCGTGCACACTTACACCCCACTGTGATGAGTTATCAAAACCAGATCCTGTATTGCCTGTCTTTACCTACGGAGCTCAGACTCCCGTGCAGCCATGCATCCTATCACACACCTGCTGTCTTATCACTGCCTGGTAAGAGCTACTGCCTCCAAGTTACCAGGAGCAGGCCCACTTGTCTGCATGCGATTGGCCTGCTAGCCAACGTGAGACCGTGCTCAGACTGCACAGCATCGTACTCCTTCTGCACCTGAGATCCTGCCAAGAATTCCTGGACAGAGCATCCAGGAGAAGCCAGGAGACAAAGGCAGAGATTGCATCCTTTACCAGGAGAACAAGGTCAGAGACTGTCATTCCCCAGAAGCCGTGAAGATTCTCCTTTCCCCTGAAGCCAGGAGGATTCCAGCCTCAAAGTCCACGGGCAGACTCCCCTGAAGTTTGGACACTAGTAATAGGCTGTGACATAGCCCCAGAGGGTGATTGAGAATTAATAAGAATGTGTTCAGTAAATGCTTTAATGCCTCTGTAATATCTATCGTCTCTTGACATAGAGAAGAAAGAGCTTTCAGCCCACTCTGCTGGGCAAGCACCATATTGACCCCAAGCAGTATTTGCTTAAGGGAAGCTCCTCTCTCTGTTTATAGTTTGAATTGTATGCTAGTTATTAACAAGTTACTGTTGATACTACTCCTAGAATTTCTTCATGACAATGTAAGGTCCTTTTAATATTAAATACAGTGGNATTGTAAATATCTGCTTGTATATTGTGCTCAGCTGTAAATATAAAGCTTCATTCTTAATGTCCAGCTCAGCTGAGTCTAGTCTGGGTGGGGAATGTGGGTAACACCCCAGATAAAGCAAAGGCAGGACCATCTCATGTTGTAAACCAGCATGTTTTCACAAGTTTCAATAATAAAAGTTCTCATCAGAGCACCTCCAGGACAGTTTGAGTGCTGCTGAATAAATTCTTTTCTGGCAAATTCATTCTGAGAAATGTATTACAAAGGGCCTTGTGTTCCCTGGAAATGGTGATATGCAATGTTTTTTTCCAGCACTTCGACACAAAAAGTGTAAGTTCAGTGGCATTGCCTGTAAAATGAACAGTGGTATGGTTGCATGCATCATCAGAATTTCTCCATCCTTTAGAAGGATAACACAAGCATGTGCACATCTCTCGGTTAAGTATCCTTACTGATTGTAAAAGTCATGCCTCAGGTGGATCCCCTGGACCAGTCTGGAAGGTGACGGTTTTGTTATAGGAAACTAAACTATTTTCTGTCCTTTCCTTAAGAGGACTATCTCTAAGGAGCTATAATGCACCATACAAAGACCATAACTACATGAATTTGGAATTGTTCCCAAAGCTTCCTCCAAGAAAGCTGTGTAGGTGAATACACCAGGACAGAGTAATCTTGTCTGTGTATTCAGCTTCTTAATAGGGCAGTACAAAGGATGAAACACGGGGTCAGAAGAGTTCTCACAACAAGACACACTAACATTTTTGGCTGCTTCAGTCCTGATTGTGTCTCAGGACTGAAGCAGCCTGAGACCCACAATTACATCAAAAGCTGGTCATGTGAACTTACAGGTTCAGTTAAAATAATCTTGGTAACTGGTCTTACTGATTCTAGAGGAGAATACTATTCATCTGTGACTCCACCTAAGACTGGTTTTGAGACAAACCAGTTCTCTGATCAAGTTTTTAATTGTTCTTCGTCCCTAAGCCTAACCTGAAGAACCCATTCCCAGGAAAGCACCCTTGTTGATGACTATTTTGATAGATTTCTAGATGAACTGTCTGGCAAATTTTATTTTCTAATGGATTGTCACAATCATTTTGTGTCAACAATCAAAACAACTGTTTTGTTCTGTAATTGAGAGTACAATGACACATCCTGCTGAACATATTCCTCTACAAATTCACAGGAGTCACAAAGAATGGTATTCCTTTCACAGCAGAGTGAAGAATAGCAGTACAAATTACCTGATTTGTTTGATTCCATCCTGGAAAAGACTTTTAAGATAATGGAGTCCAAGCAGCTACCCAAAAATGCCCAGCCTGTTGCTAAACCACGTCCTCAGCACAACCTCTGCATGCCAAGCCATACTCCTCCAGAGGGGGGGAATGATTCTCCAAAGCCTGTCCCTTTTGTACAGTTATAAGGCATCTCAGAGGCTTCATACTAGAGGTTTCAAGCTCCCAGGAGGGCTATATGCTGCATGGGAGGGTTGTTCTGATACCAGTGTTCAATCATGCATCAATTCCAAACAACTAATTTCTTGTACACTCTCTAATATGTGACACCCCCAAAAGAGATTCTTAATTTGATTGGGATCCCTTCTTTCCATCATATCTAATCCACCAGTCCAACTGTCGTCTCTTTGAGTTAATAACCAGGGCTCTTGACTACTGTCAATAGTGAAGAATACCCCTGGTCCCCAGTTTCCTCTCACTTCATCTTCATTGAGTAGGATATAGGTTTACAAACTGCACTGGACTGGAAGGCACCTTCAAAGGTCATCTTGTCCAACCACCCTGAAGTGAGCAGGAGCATCTCTATCTAGATCAGACTGCTGAGGGTCACACCAAGTCTGACCTTGACTGTTTCCAGAGATGAGGCCTCAACCACATGCCTAAGCAATCTCTTCCAGCATTTTACCACTCTTATTGTAAAGAACTTCCTCCTTATGTCCAACCTAAATCTACTTTGCCCTAGTTTAAAACCATTGCCTCTCCTCCTATTGCTACAAGACCTTCTAAACAGTCCTTCCCCAGCCTTCCTGTAAGTCCTCTTCACAAACTGAAATGGTCTATAAAGTCTCCCCAGAGCTTTATTTTCTTCAGGCTAGAGAGCCCAAATTCCTTCAGTCAGTATTTACGGGAAAAATTATCTATCCCTCTAATCATCTTTGTTGCTCTTCTGTGCATCAGCTCCAGAAGTTACGTGTTGCTCTTGTGTTGAGGGCCCTAGAGGTGGACACAGTACTCCAGTTGAGGTCTCACCAGAGTAAAGTGGAGAGGCAGACCTTCTGGCCATGCTTCTTTCTAATGCAGGCCAAGAAGTGATTTGCCTTCTGGGCTGCAAGCTCACATTGTAGATTCATGCTCAGCTTCTCATCTGCCAATACTCCCACATCCTCTTCTGTAGAGCTGCTCTCAGTTTCATCATCCCTTAGCCCATATTGATGCCAAAGGTTGCTCCAACCTAGGTGCAGGACCTTGTATTTGCCTTCCTGAATTTCATGAGATTCCTCTCAGCCCACTTCTCCAGCCATCGAGGTCACTCTGGATGGCATCCCATCCTTCTGTCTTAACACCTGTACCACACCTGTATCACCTGCAAATTTTCTGAGGCTGCACTCCTGTCTATTTCACTGATCATTTCTTGTGCACAGGGATCTAGAGATCTTGCACTCTAAGGATTTTCTTTAAAGATCTGCCAGGTCTGTTATGCTCCCCTGCCTCTGCAGATCTTCTCCCATAGGGTCCTACCAACTAACTGTAAGGAGTCGAAAGTTTGCCTTCCTAAAGTTGAGAGTCTTGACTGTATTCCTTGCCTGTCCCATATCCCTTAGGACTGCAACTCAACAATTGCTTCCTATGAGGCACACTCTCCAGATATACCCAGTGTCATTTCAAAGATACACACACAAACACACCCCCAACGCAGGCACACAGGCACATTTCTCTTGAATCTTTTCCAAGTCTAGAGGAATAGGAAATGGTCTGAACAATGACCTGAGGCTGTCCTCTCTGTCTTCCCTCAACTGTTTCAATTTTGGTTAATGATCCAATAGACACATAATCAAATTTCTTTTTTACTCAATCTGCTTCCTCAAGGTGGTATAGCTTTTGGGGTTACAGATTCATTCACAACAGAGGTGTCTGTTCCAATTGCACGTCTCATCTACCATATATCTTTCCCTCTTGAAACAGTTTTGGAGCACAGCCATCAACCAGTGATTATGTTGTTGGTCCTCTACTAATTGTTCTTGCACTGAGCTTAACTGATTCTGCAGTGCTTTTACAAAGCTGTGCAAGCAATGGATGTTCTCATACTTAGCCACTCATTGTTGCTGTGCTACTTTTTGGCAGCTACCAACACTACACAGACAGATGACTTGCCTATCTCAAGTTTCACTCACTTCTTATTACAGTAATTCAGTCTGCAATAGCTTGAGGATCAAGCCAGATCATTGTTGCCCAAATCATTACTAGCAGCAAAGGACAAGCATTGTAGCTCTACAATTTCAAAAGAAGAGGACAGCCCCCTTTGTGATTTTCCAGGGAGGCACCAATATTCTGGCTAGCCATTTACTCTCAGAGGGTTCAGAAAATGTCAGGTGTGTCTTCAGTTTTAAACATCATTTTTCCCTCCAGGAGAGAGTTCCTTGATCATTTCACACCTCAAGGTATCCTACCCATGATGACAGTTAAATGTTGTAAACTGACTTCAGCAGAAGGGTTTGCAGAAGGTTCTTTAGTGACCCCTAAGGAGTGGGTGAGCCAAACTGACACCAAAATGGCTACAAATTATTTGCAATTTATTGATTACAAGTTTATGCATACCACTTTGATCACACAGTGGTTCTTCAGGCAGGTAAGGCAATTAACTAGCACGGGTCAGAGAGAGAGAACATGAGAGAGGAGTTAGCATGAAATTTGAGGTAAAATCAGACATAAGAGGTGAGAAGAGTCAGCATTCCTGGTTTCAGCAATGTCCAGCATGCTTGATGTCTTCCAGTGGGTGCTGGAACCCACCTAACCCACCTAAGGGTCATTGATAGAGGTGTTTCCATAGCAGGGTGGATCATGTATCACTCATGTGATGGTGCAAGAGCATGAGGGCCCCAGTTAACTGAGTCATTCTTGGACAATCTGTGCATAGCATTGTGGTGGTCACAAAATGGTAAGAGCCCCCAGTATTCTGGGTGACTCTTACTTCAACTCTGTGCAGGCTCAATTGTCAAACAACTACCTTGAGCTGGCACAAGTATAGGCACCCAAGTGGTGATTGAAGTGCAGCATACTGATTCAGGTGCAGATTGTCAGAGATGTTTGAATACAAAGAAAGGGGAATAGAGAAGCAGACTGTTTGAGGAAAAACTTCTACAGCAGCAGAGAAACAGTCAAAGGGAGGAAGTAGTGCAGAAATGCAGAGAAAGTTTTATGTTTCTTCTCACCTCACTGTTGACCCTTGGTTGCCTTTTTCAGACAAAGGGTTGTAATGGGAGCCAGTTTTAACAGATACAGAAGGAAAGCACAGCAGCAAAGGAAATCAGATCCAGCCAAACAGAACAAAGCAAAGGAAATGTTTTCCTGCACACCAGTAACCCAGTGTTGTTATACCAGAGCAGTGTTTCGCCTACACAGTTGCCTTCACACAATTATTTTGCCCTTCCCCCAAAAGAATTGGAAGAGCCAAACCAGTACTCAGCATAAACTATAGATGTGAGCAGTCACTAAACAAGCCTGAGGATGCTTTGAATAGCGCAAGCACAGAGCATCTCTGACTGAATTGCAATACCTGAGATAAACAAGGAATGGAGAGAGAAGACCAGCTCAAACAATTTTCATTCTCAGAAAAAGAACGAAAATTTAAACACCTTTCATATATAATGCAGACACTTTATACCTTTCTTCTTCTGTTCTTCATACTTTTCAGTCTGTCTCACTTTTTCCTTTATACTTTTGAGAATAATATACAGACTTAGAGGGGTGATGAGCACTCAGACTAGTAGAAACACAACTGTACAACTTTGCAAGCTAACACCTTTTTTTTTTTTCAACTTTTCCTCTGTGTCAGCTTTAATGTCCACTTAAAGCAAAGTTTTAAAAAATGGCTTGCATCAAAAATGTTTTCCAAATATCAGTTTCCCACCAAGGTTAATTAATATTAGACTTCATGTACAGAGTCAGGAAAAGAATTGCTATTTCAAGGATGTTTCACCATATTTTGCTAGAATGCTTAATAAAACCAACATTCAGTGGGAGGGTGAAGAAAGGAGTTCTTTCCTTTACACAGCTACATATGCTGTCATGTAACAATTCCACAAACCACACTTGTTTTATCTTGATCCTTACTTTGACAGCTTATAAGGAGTGCAGAACACATTTATTCTCACACATTAATTCAGGCAGATGTAGAGTTGTTTTTCTATATAGTGCTGATCTGTGTCTACCCAGCTTCAGACAATACACAAATCTAATTAGGCTGTATGTAAGTAGATGAAAATGTTATAGACTACTGTTACAGTGTTACATCGGTACTGATATAATTAAGATACAAAGGCATGTCAATACAAATATAGGTATTTGGATTTTTTTCTGAAACCATACAGATTACCAGATATTCAAGAACTCCAATAAATTGTTTTTCAGGTTGTCTGAATGAACTCCAGTGTCACAATCCTACTGGTTTCCAGTCACAATCCAATGTCACAAGGTCACAATCCTACTGGTCATGTATATTATTATACAAATGTATTAAAATCTAAGTGGAAAAAAAAATTGTTTCCTTCATTATAAAACCTCCATTCATTTTTGTCTGTTTAACTGTGGTGTGGGTTTTTGTCTGTTTTAACTTGTGGTTTGGGTTTTTTTTTTAACAGAAGACAATACATCAAATTAGCAAGATATTTCACAGTATGGACCACAAAATAAAGTATAGTGTCTGCCACAGGTCATATCTCAATTACATAAATCATAGAATAAACCATGCTGGAAGAGACCTCCAAGCTCAAACAGTCCAACTTATCACCCATCCCTCTCCAATCAACTAGATTATAGAATCATAGAATCATAGAATGGTTTAGGTTGGAAGGGACCTCAAGGATCATCCAGCTCCAACCCCCGCCATAGGCAGGGACACCTCCCACTAGAGCAGGCTGCTCAAGGCCTCATCCAGCCTGGCATTAAACACCTCCAGGGAGGAAGCATCCACAACCTCCCTGGGCAACCTGTGCCAGTGTCTTACCACCCTCACTGTAAAGAACTTCCTCCTAACATCCAGTCTAAATCTCCCCTCTTCCAGCTTAAACCCATTCCCCCTCGTCCTGACATTACTAGACCTTGTCAATAGTCCCTCCCCAGCCTTCCTGTAGGCTCCCTTCAGATACTGGAAAGCCACTATAAGGTCTCCTCGAAGACTTTTCTTCTCCAGGCTGAAGAGCCCCAACTCTCTCAGCCTGTCCTCATAGCAGAGCTGCTGCAGCCCTCTGATCATCTTCGTGGCTCTCCTTTGGACCCGCTCCAGCAGTTCCATGTCCTTCTTGTGCTGGGGGCTCCAGAACTGCACACAGTACTTCAGGTGGGGTCTGAGGAGAGCAGAGTAAAGGGGGAGAATCCCCTCCCTTGCCCTGCTGGCCACACTGCTCTTGCTGCAGCCCAGCACAGGGTTGCTGTCTGGGCTGCATGTGCACACTGCCGGCTCATGTTGAGCTTCTCACTCATGGCACTAAGGGCCTCATCCAGCCCTTTCTTGAACACCTCCAGGGACAGTGACTCCACTACCTCCCTGGGCAGTGTCAAATCACTCTCTCTATGAAGAATGTCCTCCTAACATCCAGCCTATACCTCTCCCACCACAACTTGAGACTGTGTCCCCTTGTTCTGTTGGTGGTTGCCTGGGAGAAGAGACCAACCCCCACCTGGCTACAACCTACCTTCAGGTAGTTGTGGAAAGCAATCCTATTCATTCTCTCACTTACCCACATGAACAAATCACTTATAACTCTGAAAGCTACATTTAACTCACCATTTCTGAAATTACATTAGTGTACCTAGTGACACTTTCAAAAATAACCAAAATATATGTTCCTCAAACAGCAGAACAATGTCAAGCAAATATACATAACAGGAATGAACTTATTCACCTTTCCTCTCATTTCTGACATGCATAACACATCAGAGAAAAGCCTGTGAAATCAAAACATACAACGCAAAATACTTATTAGGCAATGAATGTCTGATCTATTCATAGAATCACTGATGAATCTGAACATCTACATCATAGGAACTAAGCTTGTGGTAATTGATTTTCATTTTTCCCATCTCATGGATCAGAATTCACACTACATTCCACGGTTGTTTAATGGGTAGAGGAAAAAAAACCTACACTCTTGCATTTACACTGTATCTTCCCAGAGCAATCGGCGAACTTCAAAAACTACTGCTATTAAAAGAACTTAGCTGGTAGATGATACACCATTTTTTAAATATCCAGTGAATATCTACAAAATTAACTCTACCCTCCTCTAAAAGCTCACTGCTATATGAACTACATGGTGGTTTTAATTTTTTTAAATGTTACTGTGAGTCACTGTAACTTTCAAGCTGGTCTTGGATTTCATCTTTGTTTTGCCTCTCTTTGCTTGTCATCTCCCTTTCCATCTTTTTTCTTTCAAAGATTAACATAATTTTATTTAGACTTTTTCTTCACCACTTGCTCAACAATTTTCCTTTCACTCCCTTTGAAACTGTGTTGTGGAGGCAGGGAATTAATGTGGCTGAGTCAGGAATATACATAAAAACAGAGTTATTTTATTTTCCTGAAACCTGCCCCCCAAAATATATACAGAAATTACTTTAGTTTTAATTAGCAGATTCAGTTTGATTGAGAAGATCTTACAAGGATACCATAGATAAATTTGACTATTTTGGAAGTCAGGAGATGGAAAAGGCTACACTACTAAACACAGCATTCCCCACTATTAACCAGGCTAAGCCAAAAGCTTACTCACAGGTGAGCCAGGCTGGCTGAGAGAAAGGGCGCTCCAGATGCTTGTCAGATCTCTCTCTTCCAAAGGACAACCAGGGCTCGTTAGGCCTATCAAGCTGCATAAAGGGGATGC
>WAAF01005427.1:0-26457 GCA_013400475.1 Tricholaema leucomelas
TGTGCCATGGTTAACTTGTTCTCCACCATGAGCCACACAGATTTTCATAGTAATACCCACATCCATCTTTCTCTCAGGAAAATCTGTTTCTTACAATCTGGAGCTGGTTCTGTGAGTTACTGGGGAGACAGTTACATGTGTATGTGCAGTGAACACCAGGGGCTGCAGATAATCCTGTTCTCTCTTGTCGCTAGGACTGCGCTTAGTGAGCTAGGCTAATGCTCATTTACCCAAGCTTTGTTTATGGCATTAACTGAAAAGCAGATGCAGGTGAGAAATAATTGAACATGCTCTGAATATGCCCTCTCCTGGTGTTCACCATTTGTATTAAGTGAGAAGAGAAGGCTTTTGGGGAGACATTGCAGCAGCCTTCGTGTACTTGAAGGGGGGCTACAGGAAAGCTGGGGAAAGACCTTTTATAAGGTTGAGTAGAATGGATTTAAGCTGGAAGTGGGTGACTTTAAACTGGATATTAGGAAGAAATTCTTTACGGTGAGGGTGGTGGGACAGTGGAACAGGTTGCCCAGGAAGGTTGTGGAAATCTCCTCCTTGGAGGTGTTAAAGGTCAGTTCAGACAGGACCTCAATCAACCTAGTATACTGGGAGGTGTCATGTCAGGGGGGTAGGAACTAGATGATCTTTAAGGTCACTTCCAACTCAAAGTATCACCACCACCAAGGTTGGAAGAGACCTCACAGATCATCAAGTCCAACCCTTTACCACAGAGCTCAAGGCTAGACCATGGCACCAAGTGCCACGTCCAACCTTGTCTTGAACAACCCCAGGGACGGCGACTCCACCACCTCCCTGGGCAGCCCATTCCAGTGGCCAATGACTCTCTCAGTGAAGAACTTTCTCCTCACCTCGAGCCTAAACTTCCCCTGGCGCAGCCTGAGGCTGTGTCCTCTCGTTCTGGCGCTGGCCACCTGAGAGAAGAGAGCAACCTCCTCCTGGCTTCAACCACCCCTCACAACTCATAACATTCTATGATTCTGCAAAGTGATGCTTTCATTCTCTGGTTAGATTTCCCATGATACAGCCTTGAAATCATGAGTTATTTAAATTTTTCAGGTACTCAAATAATTCTCTGGTATTTTAAGTCATTAAATTGAGCTAGGTGATGGATTTTTCATTCATTCAGTAAAGTGACCCCTCTTGTTTCTTCTCCCTTCTTGGATGCAAAACCTCATTGGTTTTCTGAAAAATATGTTTGCATGTAAATAGTTTTTATCTGATAATGGAGTCCCATGTTTATCTGAATATTGATGTCTGTGATGTTTTGGGTTTTCTCTGATCCCCCCGCCCCCTGCCCTTTGGAAATCACCCAGACTAGACTCAGCAGCTATGGAAATTGAATGAAGCTTTATATTTACAGCTTAGCACAATATACAAGCAGGTATTTACAATATCTACAGCTACAGACAGAAATAGACAAGTTAAAATGGTAATACAGAAACACAACAGCCCTCCCAGAAAACAAAGTCCCCAGGAGGGGCTCTCAACTACCCTTCCACCTTCCTCCCAGCCCTCTACCTTACCTAAGACTTTACCTTATGCTCATGGTAGCTTGAGGGTCAGCCAGAGGGGTTAGGAAGCAGATGGATTAGCCACACAGGCGTCAGGTTAGGTTAGAGAGAGAAGTTCAGCCCCAGAGAGACAGAGGGCGACTCTGTTATCTATGTTTGTGTTCTTGTTCTGCTACATCTCAGCAAGCCTATGAGTGAAGTAGACATCACCACTGTTTCCCTTTCACAGCCTGTAATCTAGTTCTCACCAAAACATTCTAGCTAGCTTCAAACTAGTGCAATGTCTTAAATGGCAAAAGGAGGAATGTGCTGTCACTCTGAAAGGAGGTATTAGCAGTTTTCTATAGTGATTAAACTTTACCCAGGTGGGGGTCAGTCTCTTCTGCCAGGCAACCAGCAATAGAACAAGGGGACACAGTCTCAAGTTGTGCTGGGGGAGGTCTAGGCTGGATGTTAGGAAGAAGTTCTTCACAGAGAGAGTGATTTGCCATTGGAATGGGCTGCCCAGGGAGGTGGTGGAGTCACCATCCCTGGGGGTGTTCAGGAAAAGACTGGATGAGGCACTTAGTGCCATGGTCTAGTTGACTCGATAGGGCTGGGTGCTAGGTTGGAGTGGTTATCTTGGAGGTCTCTTCCAACCTGGTTGATTCTATTCTATTCTATTCTATTCTATTTACATGCTTAGACCACATTTGTTGGAACATGGTGTTGAAAGGGAAAGGCATCAGTCACAAAGTCTCACTTCTCTTTTAGCAGCCTTTTACTGGGTTAGAATCACTTTGGCACATTGTAGGAAAAAATACGTAAAAGCCTTAATAAAGAGACTGGAGCTTAAATTCTGGAAATGTGTACAGTCAGAGCATGTTTATTGGGATATAGCCTCCAGAATTACAGAGTTTAGCCTCTAAATAAAAAATCTTACTTTAGTAACTGCTGCTTGAAAATCAAATAATTGGTTGTTGGTTGGTTTTGTCTTTTTTTTTTTAAACACAAAGCACGATTCAGATGAATGTTTTCAGTCTTTTCTCAACAACCTTCTAACCAGCGATTTTCTTCTTGAAGCCTTGCCAGTAGCAAAAATAAGGAGGGAACATGTGGACTCACGCAGAGTGCACATTAGGGCAGAAAGAAAAAAGAAAATGATAAAAAAATAAATTCCCTGAGCTGTGTCACATTTCTCTGATATGAATGAAATGCAGAATTCACTCCTTGCTCCTTTGGAAAACTCAAACGAACTAACCTGTCCATTTGCAGAACTATAGAATCATAGAGTCAGTCAGGGTTGGAAGGGACCACAAGGATCATCTAGTTCCCACCCTTCTGCCATGGGCAGGGACACCCTGCCCTACAATTTATCTCTGTGTTCTACTTCCACTACTTATTAGAAATCAAACAACTTTGTTTTTCATCATGTTCTCCTGTAAACTTAGTCCCTTGTGCACACACGTACAAAACCCCCTAAATCCATGCTTCCTAGGGAATCAAAAATCTAGGAAGGTACAGGTTTTTTTTTTAAAGGTAGTTATAAATATGTATAAAAAATTTCCATTGCATTAATTTTCTAAGAGGGTAATACATGAACTCACAAAGGAAAATGTTATGGCCAAAAGTAATGAAGTAAACTCACTTAAATCTAGATCTCCCCTTTAGGAAGATGCAAGCTGGAGCAGCGACGTTGCACAGAAGCTGAAAATAGCAGCGGAAGTAGAACTGGTTTGGGAACTGAGGTTTTACTTTTGACCTGTTACTAATATAGAGTTTAAAGATAAGGTTGGTGCTGTCTTCAGTTGGCTCTCAAGTCTTTTTAGTTGTGGAAGATGCCTGTCTGTGAAAATCACGGCCAGAGTCACGATATGGACACCAATGTGGTTGAAGTCGTGCTCCTGTTGTTGTGGTGATACAGTGACTTTTATGCCAAGCTTAATTAGGATTGGTACACATGTAAGGCACAGATAGGCTTAGGCTGTGTGGAGGACAGAGATAGGGTAAGGCTTAACAAAAACATTTATGAGTCAGCCTCCTGTCACCAGCAGATCCTGCCCCTTTGCAGCTGGATGTGGAGGTTTGTTTCATTGCCTTAGTCCCTGCCTCTGAGAGGGTCTCAAGGACACTCTTCGCAGCACGGGTTGCTCATGTTTATCAGATCATGTCCTCTACCAGCAAGAAATCCATCCACAGATACCTACCTACTGTGTCCAGTTCTGGGCTGCTCAATTCAAGAGAGATGTTGAAGTGATGGAACATGTCCAGAGAAGGGCGACAAAGCTGATGAGAGGCCTGGAACACAAACCCTATGAGGAGAGGCTGGGGGAGCTGAGGTTGTTTAGCCTGGAGAAGAGGAGGCTCAGGGGTGACCTCATTGCTGTCTACAAGTACCTGAAAGGAGGCTGTAGTCAGGTGGGGGTTGGTGTTTTCTGCCAGGCAGCCAGCAACAAAACAAGGGGACACAGTCTCAAGTTGTGCTGGGGGAGGTCTAGGCTGGATGTTAGGAGGAAGTTGTTGCCAGAGAGAGTGATTGGCACTGGAATGGGCTGCCCAGGGAGGTGGTGGAGTCGCCATCACTGGAGGTGTTCAAGAAAAGCCTGGCTGAGGCACTTGGTGACATGGTCTAGTTGACTGGACAGGGCTGGGTGCTAGGTTGGACTGGATGATCTTGGAGGTCTCTTCCAACCTGGTTGATTCTATGATTCTGTACTTGAACAGTATGAGTAATACAAGAAATCTTTCTTCTTCTGTTTAATTCTAGGGTATTAATTGTTAACACAGCTTTTGGTGAACTAAACGTAGTAACTCCTACAGGAAACATTCTTGGGAATGGTCCCTGCAAACTGGGAACAAATGCTGTATTTTTGTATTTTTAAAGAGGAGAGGCTTGAGGAACATCTATTGGGTTGGGTTATTAGGTTTTGGTTATTGGTTTGCTTGGTTGGTTGGTTGGTTTTATGGGATTTTTTGTTTAATTTTTGTTTGTGTTTTGTTTTGTTTTTCTTTTTTTTCTCTAGTTCACTTAGAGCACTAAAATACAAGACAGTAAAACTTTCTTCTTCTACAAAGCTGTCATTTTAAGGCCGTTCTGCTCCATGCAAACCTGTGTTGAAACAGGTGCCTCACTTGCTTGGCTCTCCTGGAGCAGTTTTATGGATTAAAGAACCACACATACCTTGCACAGTGGCACTATTAACAGTGCCAAATGAGGCTGGGAGACAATCTCATTTAGGAACTGCACACCTAGGTGCAGTTAGTAAACAGAGAGAGTTACCCTCATTAGGCATAATTAAACCTAATATTGACTGTAAACTGTTACATACCTTAAACTTCTTTTGCACACATTGTGGGAAAGGGATTATCTTAGCAGATAGGTACACTAATTACTGCCTTCTTCACATTGAAGGGAGGCCTATATTCATAAATAAAACATAGTAGGGGATGGGAGACTGAGAAATATGTAAATTCATTTGCAGGGAAAGGGGAAAAAAAAGGAAAAGACCAAATTAAAAAAAAAAAGAAAGTTGAGTGATGCTACTGGAAGCAAAATGGCACTCTAGCTAGTTACCATGAAAAGTGTGATAAATCATGGACCTGAATCCTTGACTTCTGACTGATAGAGCCTGCAGAGAGCGATCTCTCATGCGTAGCTGCCTCCGACTGATTTAAGCCCATACCGCTATCGGGTTTGATGGGAAAGCACAGAAGAGTGTTATTTCCTTGGGTATTGTTGCTACCTCTTTCTCCTAGAAATGGCTTGCAATTATTGTAGGGGGAAAAAAAAATAAGAGTCTGAGTTCTTGTCTGCTGAAGAAGTGTTGTTTGATGCAATTGACAAAGGCTGCAAAGGTGGCTTAGTTACGGTTTAATGGCTGTATTTTCAAAGGCAATTGATCTGCTGTATTGAGACCATTACAGAAATATAATCAAATGTCAAGGGAGGGGTTGCTTTTGCTTTGGATATTTACTCCTGTGAGGAGTAAATTTACTTCTGCAGAGGAGATCACAAGTCAGAAACAGTTTTATTTATGAATTTCTGTAGGATATCCAGTGAGTCACATTGGTGCTGTGTGCTTCGTATTTGTGATCTGTTTCCTCCCAAATGTCATTGCTTTCTACACTTTGCAGTCCCTGAAAAGGACTGCACACGCTTAGGATTATTCAGAAGAGAAAGGCTTGCAGGATAAAGCCATGCTATCTGGAACAGATTGCCCAGAGATGTGCCGAAGTCTCCATCTCTGGGGACACTCAAAACCTGCCCGGATGTGTTCCTCTGTGACCTTCTCTAGGTGAACCTGTCTTGGCAGAACTTGATGATCTCCAGAGATCCCTTCTAAGCCATACCATTCTGTGATTCTGTGGTGTGTTACCATGTCAGTGCTGTTACTGATTTATCCTGTAAATACTTCACATTTGAATATGTAATACTGATGTATTTGCTGTTTGTGGGGTAATTTTCATGTCCTTGTATATCTGTCTGGAGTACTTTTTGGCTGAATAAAAGTCTCTTCTGCTGAGCTAGAAGACAGCAAAAATAATGGGAAGACAAACTTATCTTCAGCTTCCTTAGCAGAGCATTGCCTATGCTTCAGGAACAGGAGAAGCTTGAGTACACTATCAGTATTTAACACCCAAGGTGGACATTTACCATCACAGTGGTATTCTTGTTATATGGCTATTTTAACACAAAATTATTACTGCCTCTGGCTGAGCATTACCTTTTAACTTTTTGTGGACTTCAATGACTGGGCCCACCAGAGAATAAATGGAGTAGTTGTGATGCTCATAGCGTAGGGTTTTACTGACAGGAGAAGTGGGAAAAGTGGCAAGAGTGTTGCTAGTTCAGCTTCTGCAGATACTACCTAGTGAGTGTCTTTTAAGTTTCCATAGAATCATAGAATCAACCAGGTTGGAAGAGGCCTCCAAGATCATCCAGTCCAACCTAGCACCCAGTCCTATCCAATCAACTAGACCATGGCACTAAGTGCCTCAGCCAGGCTTTTCTTGAACACCTCCAGGGACGGTGACTCCAGCACCTCCCTGGGCAGCCCATGCCAATGCCAATCACTCTCTCTGGCAAGAACTTCCTCCTAACATCCAGCCTATACTTCCCTCGGCACAACTTGAGGCTGTGTCCCCTTGTCCTGTTGCTGGTTGCCTGGCAGAAGAGACCAACCCCCACTTCATTTCTCTTTTTGGTCTCTTTTTTTTCCTTTGAGATTTGCCCCTGTGATATTGATGTGGTGTACAGGTAGGAATGTGAGGTTTCCAGGTATGGGTATTGTGTTTCAAGAAACAATGATAAATAATTAACAGTATTTTCCTGCTCTGGTAACCCTTATTCTTCCTCTACAGCTTTTTGTGTACCCAGCTGCAGTGTTTGTAGATGTTATCTTCGTATCCTTTTTGCAGTTTCATTGCGTTTTGACAGCACAGGATTTGAAGAAATATATCAGAACTGAGTTTCAGAGCTGCAAATTAGTTTTAAGATTTACATGGCCAAATTCTGCAGTGACATGCACATCATAATAGATAGTTAGCAAAGCAAAGAGATGTTCTCTGAGCAACAGTGCAAGATTATTACTACCTAGCAAAATCACAGGTAAAAGTAAGATCAATTTACTGGAGTAAATACAATTTTAGAGGCTAGGTTGTTGCAGCATAAAAAGTATCTGCATTCCCTTCTGGTGTTTAGGACTATAGAAATGCAGCAAGAGGGTTTCACCTCAGATTCACTTTTGAGGAGCCGTTTGTTTTGTCCGCTTCTTTGGGGAGATTTAGAACAACTGTATTATGGGCTGTTGCTTTATTCCTGCCTCACTTCCACATCTTTTCAAAGGGAGGAAAGAGACAAAACAAGACATGGAAGTTACGAGGCTGCAGAGCCTGTATATTTCTGCTACTATCAATGTATCTGGCCAGATTTCCCCAGACCTATCATCTAGATGTGGTGGGGAATCTTAGTCACATTGCATCTGTGAAAGTGGACAGTCTAAACCCCAGCAAGCATTTCAGTGTGTTTGGCCTCTTAGTAACGGCTGCATGCTTTCTGTAGTCAGAAATTGAGTATATCAGCTTCCTAGGGAATCACTGAAAACAAGTATTTTTGATAAATAATAAATATTAGGAAAGCTCAATTACATAAGAAATGGGAATGTAAGTGCCAACCATGCTTTTAGGGAGGGAAGCAATTAGTCTATTTTGCATGTTAGCAACCTGAATTGGATTGATTCCCATCTTCTGTTCATCCTGCTGCTGTCCACTGGACACTTCATGTCAGCTGGACACAACAGTAATCAATCTCTGATGTTTTGTCAAACACATTGTGATGGTTTGGGTGTTCCCTGNGCATTCCACAAAGCCCAGACAGCGACTCCCTTATCTATGTTTATGTTCTTGTTCTTACACATCTCAGCAAACCTATGAGTGGAGTAGACATCACCATTGTTTCCTTTCCACAGGCTGTAATCTAATTCTTCTCGCCAAAACATTCTAGCTAGCTTCAAACTAGCACACTCATTCCCACCAGTCTCCTGTGAGTGCACTTGAGATCCCAGTCACTGCTGCAAAGCACAGGCCAAATCTTGTGAATCCATACTGAGGCAAAATTTCCACTGAAGTGAAAATTAGAAACTTTATCACTTGCAAGATTTCTGTCAGGCAGAAATTCCCTACTTACTTTCTTCCTCTATGTTGAGGATGACTAAACATATTAATGGATTGTTGTAAAATTTGGGGACACAGACAGGCAGACACAGACACAGGCAGGTTTTTTATGAGCATTTTTTCGTGTCTGTGAAGAGAAGGAATAATACTTCTTAAATAATAGTTAAATGAAGTAATTGAAGATTAAAATTTTCATCAATATCTGAACAGCTTCATCCTAAGTCTGGCTTGAAGCAAAATGAATCAATGTGGACATATTTCTACCAAGTATAATATGTAAAAACAGGAGAGAGAACTTTTAAAGATGGATGATAGTTTTCATGTGGATTTAAGACATGTTTTTAATCAACTGCTTGAATTTCAAGTTAGGCAGAATATGTCTTTTTTAATCTTTCTTACATCTTCTACTGGATTTCAAACCCAGTAGGAGATCTCAAACCTTTCCGCAGCGTAGCTCTTACCTGCCACGTTCAGATACATTCATCTCTAAGAGAAAGTCTTTTTTCTTTGCTTCACCCAAAGCTGTTCCTAGTGGAATGCTCTCAGAATGACAGTAGTAGAGCTGCCATCGTTTTCCTCCACTTACAGTGTCAGAGCCTAATAGCAAACAGGTGAGGCTGTGAAGATATTTTGTCACAGTGTGACTTTTTGCAGACCTGAGGGCACTTCACCAGCCTCCTGGCATCTTCCTGGTATGGAAACAGACAGCCTCAAGAAGATATGACTTTAATGTAACTCCTTACTTCTTGGTTGCAAATTTTGCTCATCAGTGGGTTGAGTAGTCTTCTGATACAAATTCCTTGTTGAGCTGAAGCCTGACATAGAGAGAGGCTGTTGCTGCCTTTTCCATTACCAGAAGGAGAAAAAAATACTTCATTATTAGCTAAGTGTTTTGCTGAGAGCTAGAGGGGTAGCTAAGCTATGAATACAGGTGGAGGAAGAGTGTGGGAGAAAGTAGGAGACTGCCATTTTGGTATGAATGGAGAACATGGCTTTCCCAGGTTAATGTAAGTAATTTGGGTTAGCCATCTTTTGGCACATTAAGTACTACTGTATATTGAGCAGGGAAACTTGCAGTCAATCCTGTAAAAGCTTTAACAAATCCAAACATGTCTACTGCTTCTCCTTTTTCCTTTGCACCTCCTTGACATTTTCCTGTTCATGCTTAACCTTACCCATGTGTTGTCTTCTTTAATGGTTCCTTTTCTCTTTTTTTTGTTTTTCAATTCATTTTTTGTTTCCTGTTTCTCAGTAGCTTTGCTTTTTTGTGGCTGAAGCCCTGAATGTCATGATCTGTCCTTACATAAGCAAAATGCCTGTTGAAGCCAGTCAAGCTAGGGTTTATCTTCCCATGGTTTTGCCTTCACTTGTTTTCAGGTAGCTACAAGATATCCATAGCAGTCTGGATTTTGGGACATACACTTCAGCCAACAGGGGGCTGCTGCTTTTACGTTACTTGTTCAGTGAGTCTGCTTACTTCCAGTCCCTCATTTGGAGGCTTCTTAGGTGTGTTCATGCTGCTGTAGCATGCAAGTTCTAACAAGTAGGTGGAGAATAAGTATATTTTGGTCTGGTAAGTTAGTATTTGGACAGGCTGGAGAGGTGGGCACAAGCCAGTCTCATCAGGTTCAACAAGACCAAGTGCAAGGTCCTAGACCTGGGTCAAGGCAATCCCGAGCACAAATCCAGGCTGGGCAGTGGCTGGCTGGAAAGCAGCCTTGAGGAAGAGGACTTGGGGAAGCTGGTGGACAAGAAGCTCAATATGAGCCAGCAGTGTGTACTTGCAGCCCAGAAAGCCAACCAGATCCTGGGCTGCATCAGGAGAAGTGTGGCCAGCAGGTCAAGGAAGGTGATTCTCCCCCTCTACTCTGCTCTGCTGAGACCCCACCTGGAGTACTGCATCCAGTTCTGGAGCCCCTATGACAAAAAGGATGTGGATGTGCTGGAGCATGTCCAGAGAAGTGCCATGAGGATGATCAGAGGGCTGGAGCAGCTCTGCTGTGAGGACAGACTGAAAGAGTTGGGGCTGTTCGAGTCTGGAGAAGAGGAGGCTCCCAGGTGACCTTCCTGTGGCCTTCCAGTATCTGAATGGGGCCTACAAAAGAGCTGGGGGGGGTTACTTTTTAGGCTCTCAGGGAGTGACAGGACCAGGGGGAATGGAGCAAAGCTGGAGGTGGGGAGATTTGGACTGGACATGAGGAGGAAGTTGTTCAGCATGAGAGTGGTGAGAGCCTGGCATGGGTTGCCCAGGGAGGTGGTTGAGGCCCCATCCCTGGAGGTGTTTAAGGCCAGGCTGGATGAGGCTGTGGGCAGCCTGCTCTAGGGTAGGGTGTTCCTGGGCATGGCAGGGGGGTTAGAACTAGATGATCCTTGTGGTCCCTTCCAACCCTGACTGATTCTATGATTTAAAGACAAAGATGAGAATCATCTTGTTGAATGTTTAGTAAGATCTCAATGCTGAGTGTCCAGGAGATATTAATAGCATCATAGAATAGCAGGTTGAAAGGGACATCAAGGATCATCTAGTGCAACCTTTCAGGGTATAAATATAGTTTCAATGAGATGGGGCAGCACCTTGTCATGCTGGGCCTTAAAACTGTCTACTGCAGGGGAATCCACCACCTCCCATGGAAGTTTATTCCAATGTCTAATAGTTTGAATGGTAAAAAGTGTTTTTCTGATGTCCAGTCTGAATCTTCTTAGTAGCATCTTGTACCCTATTCCCCTTCATCTTTACCTTGTGACACTTTGAGTAACTTAGGAGCTGAGCAGACATGTAAGAGGAAATATTGGGAAGGGCAGGGAATGCAAATGAAAGTAGGCCAAGATAAAATCAGTGCCAGAGGATAACTCCCCATTTACTCTTCTCTTTAATATCTCTTTTAATGCCTCACAATAACCTACTTGACTTAACGAACATTTTGTTGCCTGTTAAATGTTTCTGACAGTGATTGTTACTTGTACTGGATATTTGAGTGTCTGAGCCTAACCTTGTTCTTTGGCACCCCACCATACACTGGATTCTCTTGGGCAGAAAGTAGAAAGAGCAGGCAGTGAGGTGGGTTAGGAACTGGTTGCAGTTCAGAAGGTGGTGATCAATGGTACCAGGTCCAGCTGGAGAGTTGTGACTAGTGGTGTCCCCCATGGGTCAGTGGTGGGGCCAGTCCTGTTCAGCGTCTTCATCAATGACATTGATGAGGGCACAGACAGAGTCTGCTCAGCGAGTTCACTGATGACACCAAGCTGGGAGGCTTGGCTGATCCAGCTGAAGGCTGTGTGGCCATCCAGAGAGACCTGGACAGACTGGAGAGCTTGGCACAGAGGAACCAGATGAAGTTCAACAAGGACAAGTGCAGAGTCCTGCGTCTGGAAAGGAGTAATAAACTGCACCAGTACAGGCTGGGAGGTGATCTGCTGGAAAGCAGTCGTGTGGAGAGGGACCTGGGGGTCCTGGTGGAGAACAAGTTAACCATGGCACAGCAATGTGCCATTGTGGCCAAGAAGGTCAATGGGATCCTGGGGTGTACTGGGAAGAGTGTGTCCAGCAGATCAAGGGAGGGTCTCCTCCCCCTCTACTCTGCCCTGGTGAGACCTCATCTTGAATACTGTGTTCAGTTTTGGGCTCCCCAGTTGAAGACGGACAGGGATCTGCTGGAGAGGGTCCAGTGGAGGGCTGTGAGGATGATTAGGAGACTGGAGGGCATGGCTGATGAGGAGAGGCTGAGCAACCTGGGGCTTTTTAGTCTGGAGAAGAGAAGACTTAGAGGAGATTTGATAAATGTTTATAAGTATGTGAGGGCTGGCCAGGATCGGGGGACAGGCTGTGCTCACTTGCTCCCTGGGATAGGACAAGGATCACTGAGTGTAGGTTGCAGCACAAGAGGTTCTGCCTCAACACAAGGAGGAACTTCCTTACTGTAAGGGTCACAGAGCACTGGAACAGGCTTCCCAGGGAGGTCGTGGAGTCTCCTTCTCTGGAGACTTTCAAGGCCTGTCTGGATGCATTCCTCTGTGGTCTCTGTTAGATAGTATTGTCCTGCTCTGACAGGGGGGTTGGACTCGACGATCTCCTTGGGTCCCTTCCAGCCCCTAACATCCTGTGATCCTGTGATCCTGTGAAATGTTACTTTGTTGGAGAAGTTGATAAATGGGGAAATGTGTCTGAGGCAAAGGTTCTCAGACTAGTTTCAGAAATCCATACACCTTATTCCAGCCGGCTATTAAAATACATCTGTGAAGCTCTACAGGGCAGGTGGCTTATCAGAAAAAAACCCAACCCCTCCCAACAAAAAAGACACAGGCAGAAAAGCAAGAATACAGAAAGACTGAGAGAACGTTCCCAGTTCTGCTGCCACTGTCTCTGTGGACCTTGGAAAGATGACTGCCTTCCATTTTCTGATTCCTCTGCATCCTGCAGTGGAGATGTACAGGGTTAACCCTCCAGAGAGAGTGACCTTGAATCATAGAATCATAGAATCAACCAGGTTGGAAGAGACCTTCAAGATCATCCAGTCCAACCTAGCACCCAGCCCTAGCCAGTCAACGAGACCATGGCACTAAGTCCATGGCCTTATCCAGGCTTCTCTTCAACAGCCCCAGGGACGGTGACTCCACCACCTCCCTGGGCAGCCAGATTAGCACAACCAGCTCTCTTATCTCTGCTGGGCTATTAAATGAACACAGTCTTCCAGGAGATATATATATATATATATAAACTTGTGGGGTTTATACCTATAGATCTACATATAGCTAGGTGGTCTTTACCCCTCCCCAGGGGTGAGTCTGAACACCACCAGGTGATTCATGGTTAGCCCACTCCCCCTCCCTGTCTAAAGATCCATAAAAGTAGGCAGACTTCCTGTTCACTCTCTCTGCACTCCCTGCCTCCCTGCTTTCCAGCATCACCATCCTGTTCCTGGTTCTTACCACATGCCCATCACCCACGAGGCAGACAAAGCCCTTACCATAAAAAACCTGGTTGTATTTACACATTTTGTATTTTGTTTTCCCTTCCCTGTACTTTTGTAACTTCCCCACCCCAGATACCTCTTTAATTTATTGTTAAATTTTCCTTTTAACTTCCAAATCAGAGTGAGATTTATTTATTTGGGTGTGCTTGCCTTTTCCTCTCTCTACATCTAATTTTCTTTCTTTTGGGAAAGAAGGGGGAAGAGGGAAGGGCACTCTAAAAAAATGTTATTGGTTCTATCAAATATATTTGAGTCTCTGTGAATTTCAATTAGAACCAAGACAGGAGAATAGTCATAGAGTAATAGAATTGTTTTGGTTGGAAAAGACCCCTAGGACTATCAAGTCCAACCATCAACCTAAGACCACCGTGCTATCAAACCATGTCCTGAAGTACCATGTCCACACATTTATTGAACACCTTCAGGGACAGTGGCTCCACCACTTCTCCGTGCAGCCTATTCCAGTGCCTAATCACTCTTTCAGTACAGAAATTTTCCTAACATCTAATCTAAACCTCTCTTGGCACAATTTTAGGCCATAGTACTACATACTTACCACTGTAAAGCTTTTCCTAACAGATCAGATTAAAAGTACAGTATATGGCATCTGTGCCATGGTTAATTTGTTATCCACATTTGGACTATTACATAGTCCAAATCTCCTCTGCTTTAATTTAAAAGCAATACCCATTGTCCTTTCACAGCAGGCCCTGCTAAAAGATTGTCCCTATCTTTCTTAGAGGCTGTCTTCATTGGAGATCAGGTGCTTTCATACAAAGATGTTTTGTAATAGTCATAGTACTGGTCATAGAGGTTGGTTAGGATATTTATAAACAGAAAGCCCTAAGAGTGGCCCAAGATATTTGCTCTCCATTTGTCTGTAACAATATCACTGCTTTACTATGAACAAAAGGCACACACATAAAGATTGAGATACCCAGAAAAAACAATGTGATACACCTCAGAAAATGACACACCATCAGTCATTATTGTGTTAGGCTGGATGTTAGGAGGAAGTTCTTCACAGAGAGAGTGATTGGCATTGGAATGGGCTGCCCAGGGAGGTGCTGGAGTCACCGTCCCTGGAGGTGTTTAAGAAAAGCCTGGCTGAGGCACTTAGTGCCATGGTCTAGTTGACTGGATAGGGCTGGGTGCTAGGTTGGACTGGATGAACTTGGAGGTCTCTTCCAACCTGGTTGATTCTATGATTCTGTGATTTGACTTGCAGCTACAACCTCAAGCATCTTCCAGTTTGCATTTCTGGTGTGCTGTTAGTTTGTACCAGAATGCTTACAGATAAAGGTGTATTTGCCCCCTTTCTCACGGCATCCACTGCTGGCAATGGGACTCAGGTTTCACAGTTAAACAAAATTTTGTCTGCCCCAGTTTGCCACTTTTTCTACATGTCAGATCCCCTGTATTTTTGATACAGTAGCTTAAGGACATAGTGTAGCTACTGCATGCCTTTAAGTTAACAATTTTTAAACATTTAAATAACACAGGGAAATGAGAAATGGTTTCTCCTGTGTTTGGGATGGCTAATAGCTTTACAGCCATCAAACTGAGCTTGGAATGCCAACTGACCCTTCCACTTTGTATTTGGTGACAAGAAATGAGAAGTCTTTCCACCCCTGCCATGAGGTTATGAGACATGGCTATGTGGTAATTAATGCCACTGTATCATTTTTTAACTGCTACAGAAATATAATATCAGATGCTCAGATGGCATCAATTGGCTTAGCTCCACTGAAGGCAACAAAATGCAATGCCAACTTATACCAGCTGAGGATCTGGCCCACAGTTAAAAGGAAAGAAGGGACAGGCTGCCAATATGGCAGGGAACATATTGAGATTTATGGTAGTGACTTAATCAGTAAAAAGTTCTGCTTCAAGTGGTTGTCTCTCTGCACATTCATATTAGTCACTTGAAGACATCTGAAACTCTTAATATGACCTGTGTGGGCACAGTCTGTGCTGTTAAATATCTTAGGGCATATCACCTCACTCCCCTTCTGGTCTCTCCTCACAGGTCTGTCAGAGGTTCAGGGTCATGCTTTTTTGGTTTTATTAAAGCAGATACTTGAATTTGGATTCCCTTACTTCTTTTTCCCCCTGTTTTGCTTCTATTTCTGATACTGCTTTCTGAATCATACCTAAGAGTGGAGGGAATTTCACACATTCCCGTTGTAGCTCTTATCTAGCTGTCCTATTTGCATTGAAGTATTATATTAATCTTGGTAAGAATAAGAAAATGCAGTTTGCTGCCTTTGTATTAAAATATGTAAGTAATTTTTTACTTGCAGATAGGGTGACTGTAGCTAACTTAATGCTTGTAAATTTTTATCTGCTATAAATATGATCGAATAACTTGATGGATAGAGATCCTCTTCTCCGTATTACAGAGTTAGTGAATGAAATACTAAAGATGACATAAATGGCTGTAGAATGTCCCCAACTTATTTTTCTCTTTCAATAATATAACTCTGCAAGCATTTGGTTTGTAATGGGTGATGTCAGATGCCCAGTTCTGACATCTTGGTTTTGATTGTTAATAATGTCCAGAGAAAATAATCTTTCAGGCTTGGCAGTTTCCACACTCGGTCCCATCTGTAATAATGTTGATTATTTGAGAAACTGCCATCCGTTCTTGTAATATGAAGTAAGGGAAAAAGCCCACTCCTGCTCTAAAATACCTGCCTTAAAAAACACAACTGATTGATGACTCAGAATTTGACCTGCAATGTATGTGTCAGTCACTTTTGGATTATACCCTTAAAGTACGTATTTATACAGGATAAACTTTCAGGCTGGACGTGAGAAAGAAGTTCTTCGGCATGAGAGTGGTGAGAGGCTGAAATGGATTGCTCAGGGAGGCAGTTGAGGCTCCATCCCTGGAGGTGTTTAAGGCCAGGCTGGATGAGGCTGTGGCCAGCCCGCTCTAGGGTCGGGTGTCCCTGCCCATGGAAGAGGGCTGGAATTAGATGATCCTTGTTGTCCCTTCCAACCCTGACTGATTCCAAATAGAAAAAAATTGAGTGCATAAAGGCTGAAAAACTATGTTGAGTTTTAAATATGTAATGAATTTGCTCTTTTGTGCTCTAAAAGCACAGCAGAATAAACTAATCATTAAAAACATATCCAGATATAAAGCTCAGCTGCAGTTTCAATGAAGTTTCAAAGGATGCTTTGAATGGCAGTCTCTTACTATGATACATTTCCCCACACTTCAAAGTCAGAGTGTTTTCTGTGGCATCTGTGTCAGGTAGGTGCTGAAAAAGAATGTCAGGGAGGCAGGACACAATGTTCATCTCTTTTCTTTTAGTTTCCTAATTACTGTATGTTTCAAAGTGCTGCCTCTGCTGAAGGACTATTGTCTGTCTTAGAAGTAGCTATCTTATTGAGGTCCACTGAAGGATTCATATTTCAACTGACAGTTGCAAGTGCAAAATTAAATGCTAGGGGTACGATAACTGTAGTCAAATCACTTAAATAGTACATGTAAACACTCGACAGTATTATGAAGTACTTGCCAGAAAGTGTGACTTGTATTAGGCTGGTGAAGGGCCTGGAACACAAACCCTATGAGGAGAGGCTGAGGGATCTGGGGTTGTTTAGCCTGGGGAAGAGGAGGCTCAGGGGGGACCTCATTGCTGCCTACAACTACCTGAAGGGAGGTTGTAGCCAGGTGGGGGTTGGTCTCTTCTCCCAGACAACCAGCAACAGAACAAGGGGACACAGCCTCAAGTTGTGCTGGGGGAAGTACAGGCTGGATGTTAGGAGGAAGTTCTTCACAGAGAGAGTGATTGGCATTGGAATNNTTTTTTTTTTTCCCTAAAGAACCTTAGAGTGATTTTACAAAGTATCATTGTCCCCATTCGGTACATGGGAAAGCTGAAACACAGAACAGTGAAGTAGCTTCCTCAGTGTTGTAGGATAATTCATCGCTAAGGCGGGTATAGATTATTGCTTAGCATTGAGTGCCTGATGCACTGTTCTGCCGCTTCTCTTTGTTAAAGAAAGTTGCAGTACTTTTATGACACAGTTTAAAGAAGAAACCAAACCAGTGTTCTCATGTTTGGAAATCTCTTGGAAAAAAATAGCACTTCTTTAGCTGAACATCTTCATTTCTTGCATTTAATTTAAAAAAAATAGTTTTTTATACACACACTACACACTGGAGAGAAAGACTGAATACTGTTTTTGACTGGTATGGGACTGCAATCAAAAACAGAGGGCAGAATCTGCCTAAGAAATATTGTGGTGAAACTCTTGGAAGTGTAATTCAACCCTCCAAATACTGTTTCCTGTGTATTGGACCAGAACAGAAGGTTAGTAGGAGATGGATGTCCCTGGTTATAAATAATTGTGACAACTAGCAGTACGGTGCACTTGAAAGAACAGTTAAGTCTTGCTGCAAAATGCATCCTAACTACAAAAATGACAGCCTGCAGGGTGCTGCGGATGCAGGGCAGACTGTAGTGCTACTCAGAATAATAATATTTGCTTAGAATATCCCAGAGTTTTGTAAATATCTCCTAGAAAGTGATCCGATGCTTCTTATTCTGGTATTATTTTTAGGAGACACAGCTTATTAGAAATCTGAAGTCAGGTTCTAGCACTTCTGGGGCAGGGCTTTTAATTGATATTCTTTCAAAATCACAACAGCTTTTGCCTTATTGCAGAGTGTTCATAGTACAATTTTCTGGTCTGGCTGGCACCAATGAAGACTATGGTTAATCCAGTTTCTTATTTTACAGAGACCACTGCAAAAAGGATACATTCTTCTTTCTTTCAGACTCCTCTAAGCTTTGCTGAACTGTACAGACTTGATGTAATTTGAAGTAAGGTTTCAGTTTACAGAGAGTGTTACTTCACCCTAAGATTCTTGCCAAAATAGTGACCCCTGGACTGTTCAACAATGTCTATGATCCTTACTGTAAGGAGAGTCTTTTGAATCACTGTTGCCATTAAACTCCATTGCACACTGTGTGCTTTCTGTTCTTGGACAGCCAAAGAAGTGGTTTTGGCTGCCACTTGGTCACTGGCAACCGTGGAGACAGATCTGAGCTGCATTTACCTTAGAGTCCTTCCTAAATGTTCCCACCGTTCTCTTGCCAGGGTGAGCCTCAAGAAAGATATCCTCCAATGAAAGGGAACACACAATCTCTCCTACCAATAGAGGCTGTATTATTACTTCAGGTGGCAAATAGCATTATGTGTATGTATTGCTAGTGTTACTTGTCACCTTTGATCCTCCTAGATCTACCTGTTGAACAATGGAATGAATAAGCAGTGTCTTTTGACATTTTAATTCCCTTGTGAATGGGGTAAGTTTGTGTTGGCACCATCTCTTTACCAGAGGGTCATGTTTATGTGCCAGATAATGGGGTGCATTTGGTGTTGTCAGTATGGTTCTCCTACTGTGTTGACAGTGGGCATTTCATACTTGCACATCTGTAGAATCATAGAATCAACCCGATTGAAAGAGACCTCCAAGATCATCCAGTCCAACCTAGCACCCAGCCCTATCCAATCAACTAGACCATAGCACTAAGTGCCTCAGCCAGGCTTTGCTTCAACACCTCTAGGGATGGCAACTCCACCACCTCCCTGGGCAGCCCATTCCAATGCCAATCACTCTCTCTGTGAAGAACTTCCTCCTAACATCCAGCCTATACCTCCCTTGGCACAACTTGAGACTGTGTCCCCTTGTTCTATTGCTGGTTGCTTAGGAGAAGAGACCAATCCCCACCTGGCTACAGCCTCCCTTCAGGTAGTTGTAGACAGCAACGAGATCACCCCTGAGCCTCCTCTTCTCCAGGCTGCACACCCCCAGCTCCCTCAGCCTCTCCTCACAGGGCTGTGTCCCAGTCCTCTCACCAGCTTCGTTGCCTTTCTCTGGACACGTCATAGTATCTCAATATGAAGTGATGGTCCTTTAAGGAGAATGGAAGGTCCCTATCTGTCAGACGCTCTATTACCTTAGGCACAGAGAGGGAGGGATGTACCCTCTCCTTAACACAGAGAAACATGAGGTAACTTTTATTACTATCTCAGGATCTTGGAACCAATCACAGAAATAAAACTGAAATTGTAGCCACTAAAATAACTTCTTGGAGCTTCATCACTATGTATGCTTTCTGAAGTCTATGCAGAAAAACATAAGTAAGAAGCTTTATTGCTGTTAATTTTGCTGTTAATTGATCCATCAACTCAAAAAGAAAGTAACTTAAAATGAGCCTGTGTTGAATGTATCTATAGAAATTACAGCTTTTTACTCTTGAGCCTCTTGACAGTACTAGAAGTGTCCATTGTTTATCAGATGTTCTAATTCATGAACTGTTCTTCCAGTTGAGCAGCAAAGAGAGATATTCAGGTGATTTAATTCCCTTTCCACTACAGACCCAACAACATACAGGACACTGTCACTACTCTTCTCTAGAAAAGCTATCATTGCTTGGGATGCTACATGCTGTACTACTAGGAAATTCTGAGTCAAAAGATCTAACAGGTAACAGGGTAAGCTATGATAGTACATGTAAGTTCATAGAATCATATTATTGTTTCAGTTGGACAAGACCTTTAGGATCATCAAGTCCAACCATCAGCCTATAACCGTCACAGTCATTAAACCATATTCCAAAGTGCCATATCTACATGTTTCTTGAACACCTCTGGGACGGTGATTCCACCACCTCCCTGAGCAACCTGTTCCAATGCCTGACCACTTGTTCAGTAATGTATTTTTTCCTCGTGTCCAATCTAAAACTGGAGTGTCATTGGGCCAAAAAATGATAAACCCCCTGTAATGATTAATTCAGGTTTAAAAGCTCAAATGGAGGCCTCTAGGCCTTAACAATATTCAGCTAGTCCCTACGTCATGGCAATATTATCCACAATATTTATATGCTACCATCAGCTATCTTGAAGATCAGTTTAGGAAGCAGTTGCTTTGCCCATGGAAATTTAGATTAGATGCAAAATTAGGTTTTTCATAAGGCCTTGTTTTTACCTAGCTACGACTGTTTCCTTAGCACAAGTGAAAACTTTACACATTTTAGCTCAAACTGTACTCTACTAGGCCTCCCACATTTATACCCATCTTCTTGGCAGTCATCCCAAAATATGTTTGGGTTGAGGCATTACACATTACATTTGGTGAAGCTTTAGCATTCCCTGTTGCTCACATCAATCCTTATTTCTGTTTGCTCTTGTAATTTACAGTTAATGAAAATTCTAAGTTTACCTTTGTTTTTGTTGGCATCTGTACAAGAGAACCCTTTAGCCTTTACAGCCTCCCATCCAAATGGAAAGCTGAATCCAAAAAGGAAGGTAAAACCCATCTGAGCAGTTTCATTTTAAAGAGAAACCCTTAGCGTGCATGTCAGCAATGTAACATTCCTGACCCAACAGCCAAAGAGCCTTGCTCAAGGTTCGACCTGTGCCTTTTCTTGTAAGTAGGCTTGTAAGCAGCAGGTAGACACCACACTAGTAGTCGATCATAACATGCGAGTGCCAGATCTTAATGGCCATCTGGTTAATGGCCTTAACCAGTTCCCATTCCTTTCCAATTCAGGCAAGATTCCGCCTGTAATTAACAGGAATTTGCCTGATTACCAACATGAGAACGTGGCTAATAAACTCATACTGATGACCTTAACACAGTGTAGGCAGTATTGACAAAACAAACCATTCTGGAGCTGCTGCAGTCTTTTCTAACGAGGCTGTTATAAATTGCCTCACAGATTTTCAGTTCAGGAAATACCTTTTCAGTCTACCTAGGGTACCACCTATGCACCAAGCTGTTTATGTGCAAGATTAGAATGTTAAAGCAGTGGGTTGCAAACACATGGCACATACATACTTTGTGTACATCCTCGAAATTAGATAATTGTGTGATATCTATTATGTCCATAAATACACTTATTGGACAGATGGCTGTGAAACATTAAACATTCCTCTACAGCCATTTTAAAAGGAAGCATTAAAGCACCCCCCTTTCCATTTATTTTTGGTGCTCATTGCATGCTCTGAATCGTTGCATGTTCTGAAATGTTACCTCTTACCTTAGCAAAATATTTTGCAGGTGAGAAGCATTGCCAAATTTAGAGAAATAGGTAACCCAGAGTTGCAATACAGTGTCATGTTTCTGAAAAGGCAGGTCTTCCTGAAGGCAAGCCTGACCAACCCTTTCTGCATCTGCTTCGTGCCACATAGAAACCTTTTTATTTTTCTCATGTCATGAAAGTGGTGATTTATCAGTAGAAATTCTGACTGCATTTTAAAAGTTGGTTTCCTTCTTTATGGTTCTTCTGTTACCGTTGCAAAGGCCGTGCAGCCTGATGTGCTGGAGGACAAACCATGGGAGAAAAGCACTGTTTGCACCTGTTTAAAATCTCCAGTGCTTTGTGTGGTTCCTGGGCAACAGGCAGGAATCCTGAAAAGCTAGGCTGCACTTGCTCAATTGTTACTGGCAGCTGTGACTTTGAGAGAGCACATAGCAGCTCGTTAGCAGGTTGCTTGGGTTAAGTGACATGCACTGAGCATGGCAAACTCTCAGATGAGGTCTCTGCCCTCTTCTACCGAGGCTGCATTGCCTGGGGTTCCAAACTTGGCCAAGGAAAGCATTACAGAAATGCAAGGTGAGTGCCTCACTGGAAACGGGGCAGGGAGGTGAGGCAAGTAGATATGAATCAGTATTTTCTGATTAGTAAAGAGGAGCAGCAGCAGCAGCATACATTCTCTACACCAAAGGGGGCAAATTTCCTCCATCAATTATGCTCTTTCAGAGTATGTTTGCAACGGTGCAACATGCAAATGCAGGGGATAACGTGGATGTGAGTATGTGTGCATCTGTGCACATGTGATATCTGCATTGCATATATGGGATAATTTTAAGTTTTATTGTGAGCTTTGCTTTCTGGGCCTTCTTGTTTCCTTTGGAGGATCAGAATCAGATTAATCTCTGCAACCTTGATATTTAGGCAGCATCCAAACAGATGCAGTCACTGGCTAGTTAGAAGCAAGTAAGACCTTCGTATCCACTTTGTGACTCTTGGCTCATATTAAGTATTGCTTTGTTCTTGTAAAGGAAAGCTTGTGTGCTACAAAGCTTTGTAAACAAACAACAAAGCTACAGCCTTGTTGTGCTCTGCTGAAACCATCATGAGACAGGAAGAGGTCTGCCATTGTCTTGAAATCTGTTTATACCCTACGTTAGTTTAGCCCAGGAGGAGTGATCTATAGACCAGCTCTTTCTTATATTTGTATCAGAGATCTCTTTTCTGCAGCTCCAGAAAATCTTTAGGCTCAGTGCAAATATTAACAGTAGAAGTCATTAACCCAAGATGAAGAAGAACCTGAAAGAAATCTGCTTACTAAGTAAATTAGGTACACTCACGAAAGAAAAGTCCATCAAGAGCTGTGTAACACAAAGATATGAATATGAAAATCCCTAGCCAGTGGTTTGCCAGCAACTGGAAAGGGCAACAAAACTCTTTGTTTACCCTGCCCACAAATTCAATAAATAACTCCCATGGGTAGTGTTAGGAACATGCTATTGAGCCTGTTCGTATGGTCTGCAGTGGGACATGATATGGACATAGTAGGTCTTCAGCTGAGCCATACTCCAGTGCTTACCTATTGTTGGTGACTTAGCTGAATACAAGAAAGCACTGGGAGTCAGATACCGAGGGTAAATGTGATAAAGTTGATTGAAGCCAGACTACAATGTTATCAAGTGTATTTGGTATGAGTCCCTTGATTTATTTTGTGGCCTAGACCAGAGCTTTTTGTTTCTTCATCCAGAAAATGGAGATAATTGGTGTTTGTGTCTTACATTGTTCTACAAACCCAGGACATTGTAGACTTTCTTTTCATGGTTATGCTGTGTTTATCTGTCATCGCTCAATCTCTGTCTTAAATGTGGATTATATTCTGTTTTCATGGGGGGCCTTCTAAATTCATCATCTGACATTAGTTTGGCTATCAAATAACAGAAAGGAATAAACTGAGGTATGTAAATCTGTGGGCTCTTTTTGCTGTCTTTTGTTATGCAGGCTGAAAAATGGACTGCTAAACTTGCAAATTGATGTCACTTCAGTCAGGAGTTGTTTTCTGAGTACAATAAACATAGGCTGTTATTCTTTATGAAAGTACTTGTGATCCCTGTGGTTGGCCTTGTTTAGAGCTAGTCATGTTGCTCTCTTCTCCCAGATAACTAGTGATAAGATGAGAACCTTAGTTGTGCCAGGGAAGGTTTAGATTGGATATTAGGAAAAATGTGTTTACTGAATGAGTGATTAGATGTTGCAACAGGCTGCCCAGGGAGGTGGTGGAGTCACAGTCCTTGCAGGTGTTCAGAAGGCAGGTTGATTTGGTGCTTTAGGGTATCTGGGGGCAGATGTGGCTGGGCTGGAGGGCAGAAGGGCTCTGCAATGGGACCTTGACCACCTGGACAGATGGGCAGAGTCCAATGGGATGGCATTCAATAGCTCCAAGTGCCGGGGCTGCACTTTGGCCACAACAACCCCATGCAGAGATACAGGCTGGGGTCAGAGTGGCTGGAGAGCAGCCAGACAGAGAGGGATCTGGGGGTGCTAATCGATACCTGCCTGAACATGAGCCAGCAGTGTGCCCAGGTGGCCAAGAGAGCCAGTGGCATTCTGGCCTGCATCAGGAATGGTGTGGCCAGCAGGAGCAGGGAGGTCATTCTGCCCCTGTACTCTGCACTGGTTAGACCACACCTTGAGTACTGTGTCCAGTTCTGGGCCCCCCAGTTTAAGAGGGACATTGAGATGCTTGAACGTGTCCAGAGAAGGGCAACGAGGCTGGGGAGAGGCCTCGAGCACAGCCCTACGAGGAGAGGCTGAGGGAGCTGGGATTGTTTAGCCTGGAGAAGAGGAGGCTCAGGGGAGACCTTATTGCTGTCTACAACTACCTGAGGGGTGGTTGTAGCCAGGAGGAGGTTGCTCTCTTCTCTCAGGCAGCCAGCACCAGAACAAGAGGACACAGCCTCAAGCTGTGCCAGGGGAAATTTAGGCTTGAGGTGAGGAGAAAGTTCTTGACTGAGAGAGTCATTGGCCACTGGAATGGGCTGCCCAGGGAGGTGGTGGAGTCGCCGTCCCTGGAGCTGTTCAAGGCAGGATTGGACGTAGCACTTGGTGCCGTGGTCTAGCCTTGAGCTCTGTGGTAACAGGTTGGACTTGATGATCTGTGAGGTCTCTTCCAACCTTGGTAATACTGTGATACTGTGATAGTTTAGTGATCGTGGTGGTTGGGTTATCGTTGGACTCAGTGATCTTAAAGGTCTTTTCCAACCTTAATGATTCTAGGATTCTATGGTATTGTCTCCTCATTGCAGTGAGACAATTGTAGGTTTCCTCCTCCTCTCTAGGTACAGGAGCATTTGGGAAATTCCTCTTTATCCTGTTCCACTGTGTTTTAAAATTTCACAAAAATGAAATCTGTAGGGCTTATGCTGTTAGTTTAGAACACATTGTTAGCTGGTAATAACAACTTCTCTGCACAGCACCCGCAAGCCACAGGCTGGCTCTTTATGGAACACATGATAACAGGTGTTGAATTTTCTTATGTACTGATTCATTTTGTGTGGACTGTATAGCACCAAAACCACCCACTCACAAATAAACTGCAGTAGAAAAATGGCATTCAAATGTTAGGGATACAACTTAAATGCTCTCAACCAAGGACAACAAAACTGAGAGACTCATTCTGTTTATAAATCGTACTGTTGTCTCAGGCATGTCAGCTCACGTAGTGGAAAGGGCAGACCTCACTATAAGAAGAGTATGTAGAGGAGGGCCACAAGCACAATCCAAGGCCTAGAGTGTCTCTGCTGTGAGGATAGGCTGAGGAAGCTGGAGCTGTTCAGCCTGGAGGAGAGAATATTCTTGTTGTCTTTATAGCTGCCTTCCAATACCTGAAGGGAGCCTACAGGAAATCTGGAGAGAGTCCTCTCATTACAGTGTCTAATGATAGGACAAGGGGTAATGGGTATAAGGTGAGGGACAGTAGGCCTAGACTAGATCTTGGGAAGAAGTTCTTCAGTATGAGGGTAGTGAGACTCTGGAAAAGATTGCCTATAGAGGCTATGGGTGCCCACTCTTTGGAGGTTTTCAAAGCCAGGTTGGATGAGGCCTTGAGCAGCCGAGTCTAGATGAGAGGCATCCTTGACTGTGGCAAGGAGGTTGGAGTAGATGATCTCTGAGGTCACTTCCAACCTAAGACATTCTAGGATCATGTGGCTTGATACACGCAGGTACAGTAAGGTGAATACAAAACCACCAAATTTTAGTGGAGATATGTTTGATTAGGCTCTCTTTTTAATTTCTAACTTGGGACCATGATGATGTAATTCATTGTGTAAATTACTCTCATTTTTTAGCATCCCTAAGTGCTGACAGTCTGCAAAATAAAACATCCTCCCCTGTCTCAGAATGGCCTCCTTGCTGCATTACTATAGGAGTGTATCTGCATTCATATGCCATATCAGATCTTTCACCATGTCCTCCTGAACAGAACTGTGGAAGGAAATGGGCTTCTGTGGGAGCCTCGTTATGTGAGAACAGCATGGAGAATTGAGAATGCCAGCCAGCCTTCTTTCCCGTAGGCTCCTTGGTCAGAATGCAGGGCTACCAGATATAAAGGGAACAAGTTAGTGTGAAAATTGACAACTCTGAAGTGGCTGCATTATCAGCTGGAACTCCTGAATCGTTTCAGTAACTGTAACATAGGCGACGTCTGAACACAGTTTTAGAGGGAGGAAAGGAAAAGTCAGACTCTAGGGACATAGGCAGAGCCTGTCCTTTCACTCTGAAGTCTCCTGTCATGTTTGCTTGAGGACTTTTTTGTGGGTTTGTTTTTTTTGGGGGGGGGCTGGGCCTTACTTTCCACACTGCAGCTTCCACGTCTAGACAATGGAATGCAAAGACACTTCAGAAGCTACTGTTCCTTCTGCTCTGTGATTCTACCATTGCAGCAGGTAGTAAGTGACACCTGTTGTCGTACTTGTGATTCTTAAGATTACTCAGAAGCAAGTTTAAGTTGACCTTAGTACTTAGATACAATGCTAGCCATCTCTGGCTTTTAGCTTTTGGCATGGTTTGTTGTAATACAAGTCAGATGGAGGAGCAGGAAAAGCAAAGAGGCATGTAAAATTATATAATGAATGTAAAACTGACAAATCGACTAGAAGCTGAACTTTCATTCTGCATGGCACAGTTCTCCCTTCCCAGGCTTCCCAAGTATCTCACAGTATCACAGTATTACCAAGGTTGGAAGAGACCTCA
>WAAF01005427.1:26514-43895 GCA_013400475.1 Tricholaema leucomelas
TCACCAGCCTCGTTACCCTTCTCTGGACACATTCAAGCATCTCAATGTCCCTCTTAAACTGGGGGGGCCCAGAACTGGACACAGTACTCAAGGTGTGGTCTAACCAGTGCAGAGTACAGGGGCAGAATGACCTCCCTGCTCCTGCTGGCCACACCATTCCTGATGCAGGCCAGGATGCCACTGGCTCTCTTGGCCACCTGGGCACACTGCTGGCTCATGTTCAGGCGGGTATCGATCAGCACCCCCAGATCCCTCTCTGTCTGGCTGCTCTCCAGCCACTCCGACCCCAGCCTGTATCTCTGCATGGGGTTGTTGTGGCCAAAGTGCAGCCCCGGCACTTGGAGCCATTGAACGCCATCCCCTTGGACTCTGCCCATCTGTCCAGGTGGTCGAGGTCCCGCTGTAGCTACCCTGTTTCACCATTGAGCTTGCCTTCAAGTATTCCAGAACCTGGGCACCACTAGATAGCATTGTTACTCCACTTTTCATTGGGTGTCAGTTACAGGTCATGAATTCTACCTATCCAGTGGTGAGTACTGTCCTCAAATAGTCCATCAATTGTGCTTAACTTTAGTAAATAATGTTTTAAAAGAGAGCGTAGTCCAAAGACACATCTGAGCACTGAAAACATCTTTGCTACAAGAATGATACGATGAATCAATGCCTGGGCTACATTTACTGGCCTTTACTGTGTTATTGTTCTCTTGTACATTTTTTTTTTCTGTTGGTGATCTTCACAGCAAAAAGTTCTGCTAAGAAACCAGAAAACAGATTTGCAGTGGGTAATTTCCTTCTTCAGTAATGGGAGATTATCTTGCCCAGTCTGCTTGTGGCTTCAGATGGGTTTTCTTTATCCAAATTCTTTTTGGTGTCAGTTCAACTGAATTATCCCAGAGAGGGTGAGGCTAATTGTCCTAATTAATACAAGTGGGCCCAGATGGGGATAGTGAGAGCTTGAGACCAGTCAGGTGGTACGGGCTTAAAGCCCTCTGACATTTGAGAACTACTACCATAATGGAGGAGCTGGTGGTATGTAAGATCATAATGTTCTTTTGCTAAGTTTTATTGCTCTGATTTCTGCCTGAATTGTTGTGTGATGTAAGCTTGATAGATGAATGTTTGTGTGTTAGAGGTGGTGTGTGAGGAGGTAGGGGTTACATTAAAGATAAAAGCTTCTTTTGTCAGAAAAAGCATTGTCTGGTTGCTCCAGCCTTGTAGCTTTTGTTGATCTGGAAATAGTCAGTAGCGTGTTTCTTACTGTCAGAATGTACTAGGTTCACCCAGCAACTGCGGATGTGTGGATTAGTCACCAGGCAAAGAACTGCTTAAAAGGGAGAGTGCAAGACTTCATTGTGTTTCTGCTGTGCTGTAGCTCAAAAGTGAAAGCTAGGATAGTACTAACAAGGTGCATGAAGAGAATTTTTTTTTTTCCATAGAAATGGTTAAAACAAACTTGGAAATCTTTGAAGGTGTAGTTTTTGTGTAGGGGCTAGAAGAACATTATGCTTTTCTAACAAGTGTCTATCATTTCATCACTATTTACTCTCCTCCTTGATCATCCTTCTCCATTTCTGAGCTACCTTTATGTCAGTAGCTGTCACTGAAGACTTCTACTTGCTCCCTTGCATCTGACAAAGGTTGTAAACACGGCAGATTCTGGTTGTTGACTTTGAGAGTAGATTTTAGCCCAATTTACATAGATAAGATTTGGCGTGCTATCCTATCCCAAGTGTCTGTTCAGTGAAAAACATGCCATTCTCTGTGCCTCCTATCATTTCATTTGCCAGCAACCTGGCAAGCAGAGCTCTTTTCAAGTCCTGACCTGGCTGATGGCTATTTGATGGCATAGAAAAAGAGGAAATAAATAACAGAAACAGTAGTGAAAAAAAAACAAACAACAAAACAACTCTCCCAAACATTAATTAGGTAAGGATTTAGACCAGCATCCTGCAGTTCAGCATCTCCTTCAAAAGTCTTGCTGAACTGCACTTCTAACCACGATACCTTTTTCTATACCTACAGAGGTTAATGGTGCAGTCTTCATTTTCTTTCCAGAGGGAAAAGGACTTTCCCAAGGCTGGCAATAATGCTGCTAAAAGGCTACGGGAATAAGTCAGCCAATGCTTGCTATGGTCCCGTAGCCACAAGAAAATCCATCTTTCCCTTCATAACAATCTGGCTACAGTAGTGTTACATGCAACTCCTGCTGATGCAGAAAAGCAGTATGCATTGTATACACCTTGCACATCAGTTTCACCGTCTTAAAAAATGAAGAGGTTTTTTTTTTTTCCCTTTTTCCCCCTTCCTTTGAAGTTTTAAAGCAGAACTTGCTGATGACCCACTTTTGCTAACAGTTCTCTTAACTAACCCCTGTACTCACTTATACTTTTTTTTTTTTTTTCCTCTCTTCCACCCACTGTCTGTCTAGCCTGGTTTAAAATTTTTATATATGTACTTTTAAAAAATTGATTAGTTGGAGAGCTGCCCGTTCTTCTGCGCCGTATAATAAGGATTGAAAAACCGCACGCTGAATTCTGTATAGTGTAATTAAAACTGACCCAGATTTGGACCTGAGAACACCAGGACTTAGCCAAACTTGCCATGAGCTGAGTTCTGATGGCAGATGGGAGCTAATGAGGACACACTACACTCCAGAATTTCCCAGCTGCTTGGCCCCTTTTTGTACAAACAAGGTTTGGAGTGAAGTCCCAATCCCAAGAGCGTATTCATGCAAATGTACTGCACCCAGTGTTTTGGGAAACAAGACAGTGCTGTCAGGCTGCTTCAGGAAATTTCTGAGGTGTTATTTCCAAAGAGGTTTTACTGTGTATCCCATTGCCACGCATATGCTGTCTTCCAGCTTCCATCTTATCCTAGGCTGAGTGCGATCACATTCTTTGGACCCAGTCTAAATATCCTTCCCCCAGTTTGTGCTGGGGGACTTTCACCTTAATTTAATGGAGTGTTAACATCCCAAAGTACTGGGTCTCCTTTCAACCTGTGACTCCCCTCAGTGGGTTCAGTGTCCTGGGACTATTCGGGCAGATGTAACTGAATCAGTTTGAAGCAGCTGTAGCTGGCATGTGGTCTCTCAGATTGCTAGCACCTGCTTGGTTGCTTTGGGTTTTTTTGTTTGTAACTCACTAGAGTGAAAGTAGTGCCAAAACCAGCATTGGTCTTGGAGCTGATCAAGCATTCCAGATCCTATATCCCTTTCCCCTTCTAGCCTAGCCACCTCATTACTGGTGCCTGCAATAATGTTGGGAGGGAGCAGGAACAGGTTTATGTTTCTCCTCCAACTGTCTCCCTCCCCTTGGAGCCAGGGCATTGCCAATCCTGACTCTATCCTTCAGCAGCAGTAAGACTTAATTGTGCTCAGGTGTGCAGAGCGTCTGTGCCCTCCTTAGAAAATTGGGCAGCCCTTCCTTTGCTGCATCTGATGCAGGCACTAAATTTATCTGCTGCTCTAGTTGTTGGCATGGCAAAATTGCTGTTCCTGTCTAACAAATGACCAGCTAGTCCCAGGGTGTTCCATTCCATACCTCTCCCTTCCTCTGATGTAGCATATGTAGACTATAGTAGGAACACGGCAACCGAAATGTGAGTTTTAATAGGGTAAGATCTCAGAAGGGACTTTGAGTCACTTGGTTGCCTCCTCCTCTCATGTGATTTATTGTAATCAAAGTTCAAATTCAACACAGTGGCACACTTGGCCAAATACAGTAACAACAGGCAGTGAGGTGCTTTTCAATGTGATATTACCAGCTGATGTAGTGAAACATTATTATATGGCATCACTGACTTTCTCTTCTTTGTGCATGAAGTTTATGTGCCTCTCTTGGGTTTGCTTTTTGTGTTTTATTTGTTTTGTTGTTGGGTTCTGTTGTTGTTGTTACTGCTGCTGTGGGATTTTTTGTTATTTTTTTGTATCCTGCCCTGTCTCTGAGATAGAGACTGCATCTGGATTCCTAGCTATTTTGTGTTCACCCTACACCTTACTTGCTCTTTTCCTTTGTTACTTCAGTTTATTTTGCACGCCACCGTTTTTGACAACTTCTTGGAAGATGCCCCTGTACTGTGAGATCTTGACAGTGAGGAAGAGTGTGTTTCTTAACACAAAGATAATTATGACCTTTTTTTTTTTGCTTTAAAGACTTGAGTAAGCTTCTGTATTGTAGAAATTCCTGTATTAGCCTACTCCACTGCTTCTCTTCTTTTTTTTTTTTCTTCCCTCATTCACCTCATGGAGCACTTTTATGGAGCAAAGCTGGAGGTGGGGGAGATTCAGACTGAACAGGAGGAGGAGGTTGTTCAGCGTGAGAGGGTTGTCCAGGGAGGTGTTTGAGCCCCCATTCCTGGAGGTGTTTGAGGCCCCATCCCTGGAGGTGTTTAAGGCCAGGCTGGATGAGGCTTTGAGCAGCCTGCTCTAGGGTAGGATGTCCCTGCCCATGGGAAGGGAAGGAACTAGATGATCCTTGTGGTCCCTTCCAACCCTGACTGATTCTGTGATTCTCATCTTCTGGGTGTTACAACATATTCCTTGTACTGAGAGGGCCTTTTCCTCTGTTGATGCACAGGGACATATTTGCCTGCTGAAAAAGCTTTGAAAAGTGCTGTTGTAGGCAATTAAGAGTGAGTTCCAGGTAAATGTTCCAGGTAATTCTGAAGCTGTTTGTTTCTCTCCTTTTAACCTCTATCTCTTATTTATATCAAATGTTAAAAGATCATGTGATTTGCCTGCAGATATTTGTGATCTAGGCAAATTATTTCCTGCCATTGACTATTCCATCACTTCTCCAGCCACATCCCAGACTGCATCTTTCTGCATTTTGTTGACCATAAGCATTTGAGGGTGTTGTTGAAGGCAACTTCTAGGGTCCAAAATACAGTTGAAAGTCAACAGAAGTGAAATGCCAGCTGAAATGTATAGAATTAATTGTTTCTGCTTTTTCAGAGTGCAGCATAGGGAAGATGCTCCCTTTGTTTGTTTTTACAATACAGAAGACTACTACTTTCAAGATGCATTGAGTGTGCTTAGATACAAGTAATAGAAGACAGTTTATCAGGCTGTCTGTGAAAAGTGGTGCACCTATATATAGACATATATATATATATATATAGACAACTTTTTATAGTTGTCTAATAGAAAGGGAAAAAAAAAACCACTACAAAACAACTGGAATTCCAATTAAGCCAGAATTGGTTTTACTAATCCAGTAAGGTGATGTCACTACTTGATTTTTCTCGTGTCCTGTTGTGATTTGTAGTGTTTTGTTTGTGAGCTTGCTTTGTTTTCTTTCCACCCTTGATCCTGCTTTCGTGTTCCTTTCAGGTTAGTCACTTAAAACATCTACCAATAAAACTTTGTCCATTTGTAGTGATAGCAGTTGTAGCTTTGCAATCTGGAAGTGCTGCTACAGATATCTACTGAATAAATGTCAGCCACCAATTCTAAGAGGAGGTTCCTAAAGCTTAAATTAAATAGCTGAGGGCTGTGGCTCTCAGTGTTTAGGGATATTGTTGTGAAGCATTTCTGCTATGAGCAGCAACACTTGTGAATTAAATAATGGAGAATAAATATGGAGTATTTATCTTTTCCAGGTGTTTTGGTTACTCAGTATTCTTGTTGAGGTCAGTAGCGATATGGAAGGGAAACTGGTTTTGAGACCACAGTGATTTGGGGCTGTTCAGCCTGGAGAAGATGAGGCTCTGGGGAAACCTTATAGCAGTCTTCTAGTACCTGAACAAGACCTACAAGAAAGCTCAGAAGGGATTTTTTTCATAAGGTTTTGTTGTGATAGGACAGGAGGGAATGAATTGAAGCTTGAGGAGGGTAGATTTAGACTGGATATTAGGAAGAAATTCTTTACAGTGAGGGTGGTGAGGTAATGGAGCAGGTTGCCCAGGGAAGGCATGGATGCCCCCTCCCTGCAGGTGTTCAAGGCCAGGTTGGATGAAGCCTCCAGCAGACTGGTCTAATGGGAGGTGCCCATGGCAGTAGAGGTGGAATCAGATGATCTCTAAGATCCCTTCCAACCCAGACTGTTTTCTGAATCTATGAACATAGCACCTGTGAACATATAAATTAAGAGCAGTGTCAAATCAGAGACTGTTGTTTGTATATTCAAAAAACACTTCTTATTAGTAGTGGCAGCGGGGGAGCAAGCACAGACTAAGTATGCAAGTGTCTACCTTAAGATTTCTTGGTGCCATTTGTGGACAGCCAGAACCAGAAAGCATCTACCAGTCTCATGTTTGTCTTGAAAATAAATACAGTTGGAGGTCAGCAGCAACTGCTGGCTGACATCTTTTCTTCCTAGAATGCCTTTTTTTTTTCCTGTACTAAGGTTTACTTTAGAAATGTAGGCGCTAAATAATTGTGAATTCTCTGCTAAGTGCCAGAGGTAGTAGAAAACAAATAGGATTTATGTTCTTAAGTCTATGTGGTACATGTGAAGAGCAAGACATATAGACATCCTGTTCGGTCTGCTACCATCATGACTGTATGAGCTCTGAAGTAAGTAGTGTTTATAGTGCTGAACCATCCTTTTTATAGATTTAATTTTAAGGTATCCATTTAGAGACTCTGTACATCTTCTACTTGGAAACAGTTAACTGATTAGTTTAGCTTTATGTGAGGTGTGCTGGCTTTCTGTGCACGTGGAGTAGAGTGCTTCCCAAACTAAGATGTATTGGTGACTAGCACAGGAGGGTGACAAAAAGTACAACAAAGGAAGTTAACAAATTAAGAATGAAATGAGAAAGTGTGTCCAGCAGGGAAAGTGTGTCAGCAGTCCCTGAGGGAGCTGGGATTGTTTAGCCTGGAGAAGAGGAGGCTCAGGGGAGACCTTATTGCTGTCTACAACTACCTGAGGGGTGGTTGTAGCCAGGAGGAGGTTGCTCTCTTCTCTCAGGCAGCCAGCACCACAACAAGAGGACACAGCCTCAAGCTACGCCAGGGGAAATTTAGGCTTGAGGTGAGGAGAAAGTTCTTCACTGAGAGAGTCATTGGCTACTGAAATGGGCTGCCCAGGGAGGTGGTGGAGTCGCCGTCCCTGGAGCTGTTCAAGGCAGGATTGGACGTGGCACTTGGTGCCATGGTCTAGCCTTGAGCTCTGTGGTAACAGGTTGGACTTGGTGATCTATGAGGTCTCTTCCAACCTTGGTGATACTGTGATGTCTACATCCTTGACAGAGACCAAGAGGTTGAATGAATGATAGAGATGAAATTCTTCTGTTTGCCATGCAGTTGATCTCTCCAGAAGAGCCATTAAATAAGTTGACAAAAACATTTGGAAAATCTGCAGTATTGTCTCTGATCTGTGAACAAAGCTTTTATTTTGTGTCCTTTTCATTCCATCACAGTTCACAAACGTGCAAAATCAGGAAATTGGTGAGCAATTTAACACTAAAATGACTACAAAAGATACCATATTGCGTAAATAAAACTCTGTAAGGGTATCAAACTAATACAAAGGACAGAAGAGGAGATGATAAAAAGGAACTCAGTGGTTAACCTTGGAGCATTTTCAAGGAGAAACCCCAGCCCAGTTCTTTCTGTTATCTCATGTGGTGCACATAACTCTCAGCCACTTCCCAAAGCTTCAGTTTTCACTTTTCCCCAAACCCTGTGTTTGACAACTGGACAGAAGGCTATGCCAAATTAAGTTTTATTGTCCTGGTGGTCTCTATCCATTTGCAATGCACATAATCAGGAATTCAGCTGTGTCCCAAGAAACCTATTTAACCTAATGAGAGCAAATGGCAATGGGTGTTCCATGCTCAGGACAGCAGTGCCAACGTATCTGCTTAATTGGGACATACTTGGCTGGTTCCAGTGCTTCAAGTGGTTTTTAAACAGGTGTTTAATGGGTGTGGAGTTCTGAACTCTGCCCTTTGGATACACAAGTTGCCAAACAGGGATTAACAGAAATAAAAAATATTCTTTATTATATATTTTGCATGTTTATTCAGCATAATTTTTACTTTACCTTTTAAGTTGCATGTTGGGGAGGAGGTGTTTCTTCTCATAATTGAGAAAGTCCATTAAATAGAACAACAGAATGTCTAACAGGATGCCCTAATTCAAATTACCCTGTAATTTGAACAAAACATTCATTTGTATGTAGCTAAGGTTGACCTAAAACCCATCTAGAAGAGGAAAAAATGCTATACAGTTTGTTTTGGGTTTTTTTTTTTTCCCCTTATGAAAATGAAACTTCACATTCTGTCTGCAACTACCTGAAGGGAGGCTGTAGCCAGGTAGGGGTTGGTCTCTTCTGCCAGGCAACCAGCTACAGAACAAAGGGACACAGTCTGAAGTTGTGCTGGGGGAGGTATAGGCTGGATGTTAGGAGGAAGCTCTTGACAGAGAGAGTGATTGGCATTGGAACGGGCTGCCCAGGGAGGTGTTCAAGAAAAGCCTGGATGAGACAGTTAGTATCATGGTCTACTTGATGGGACAGGGCTGGGTGCTAGTTTGGACTGGATGATCTTGGAGGTCTCTTCCAACCTGCTTGATTCTATGATTCTGCCAACAAACAACACAATGCAGTTGGTACCTACTATTCAAGAGTAAGTATTTTTCTCTTTAGTGTTTAAAAGTATATATATTTTGAGGAAAAAAAATAAACCCGGATTTCTCTCTGCCCTTTGATAATATTCGTCCATGGTTACATTTCTGTAATATTTTGAAAGCAGAGACAGTTTTGTTCTGTCCATACTGTAAGCCTGAAGCCTTTGCTTGTGGCTAGTGTAATGGTGAGCTAATAAATGACTGAGATAGCAGCTGCTTAGCAGGACTGGTTGGCTCAGACTTGACTTTGCGATCTACAACTGTGGAGTTTCTGACTGGCTTGGAGTGTAAGCAGAGTAATTTTGTTGTCTCAGGGAGTGTGGGCTTGCATACATATTCTAGCCTGTATATGCAACTTTTGTGTGTAAAATTGACCTACTCATGCTCTAACTGTCATGGTTGAAAATGCTGCTGAGGCAAATTGTATTAGATACAATTTCTCAAATGAAAGGGAACGTTCAAAAGACTTTACTAGCTTCAGATAGATTGTTTGTATTTAAAAGGGAGTTCTCAGCATCTCTAACTTGACAGAACAGCAGAAGCTGTGACTTGTAGATGTTGTTTCTTAGACACAATGTGGTGGGATTTTATTTGTTTCTGCTAATGTCTGGAGAACTTGGAAAGGAGGAGGGTTTTCAAAAGCACTTGAAACTGGCCTGAATGTGCTACTGGTGGATTCAACTTGAACTGGGGTGAATCAAGAAAAGTGTGTCCAGCAGGTCTAGGGAGGTTCTTCTCTCCCTCTACTCAGCCCAGGTGAAACTACACCTGGAATGCTTTATCTAGTTTTGGGCTCCCCAGTTCAAGAGAGACAGGGAACTGCTGGAGAGAGTCCAACAGAGGGCTATAAGGGCAATTAAGGAACTTGAACATCTCTCATGAGAATGGTCTCTTCTTGACACCCACACCTCAGATATTTATAGACATTGATAAGAGCCCCTCTCAGCCTTCTTTGCAAAAGACTAAGCAGCCTCAGGTCTCTAAGCCTTTCTTCATAGGAGACATATTCAAGTCCCCTTAGAATCATATGGTTCTTGAAGTCCCCTTAGAATCATATGGTTCTTGAAGTCCCCTTAGAATCATATGGTTCTATGATTCTTGAACATCTCTCTTATGAAGAAAGGCTTAGAGACCTGAGGCTGCTTAGTCTTGTGCAAAGAAGGCTGAGAGGGGCTCTTATCAATGTCTATACATATGAGGTGTGGGTGTCAAGAAGAAGGGACCATTCTCATTTCAGTGATGCCCAGTAATAGCACAAGTAACAACAGGTATAAAGTGGAACCCAGAAAGTTCCACCTCAGCATGAGGAGAAACTTCTTTACTGTGAGGGAGCCGGAACACTGGAACAGGCTGGCTGGGGAGGCTGTGCTGTCTCCTCCTCTGGAGATTTTCAGCACCTGACTGGATGTGTTCCTGTGTGGTCTACCCTAGGTGATCCTGTAGGGGGATTGGACTAGATGATCTCTGGAGGTCCCTACCAACTCCTAGCATCCTATGATTTAAGTGGAAAGAGAATCACACTCTTATTCCTTTGGATAGTCCTACCCCTAATGACTAATGCAAAATGTAATGAGACAGCTAATCACAAACAGTGGAACTTAATAAATGCCACATTTTATTAGGTGATACTTTCCACTGAATTATTCATCTGTTTATACCACCTTGTATACCTTCATACCTTGGCTTCAGTGGAGTATATAACAATAAAAAGAAAGAGGGAAATCTGATTAATGTAATTTTAGCTCCAAGACAAATTGTTAAATTGAAGATAAAATTTGAGGCCAGTATTGTGGCAATACACTTTTAAACCAATCAAGAGCACTTGAATAGGAATTATTCAAATATTGGCATAAATTAAAATTCCTAGATTCTCCTCCTCATCATCATCATTTTAAAGGCTATCAAAACTGATGTAGGCACTCGTAATCTGGAAAGAATAAAATTAATCAAACCCTTGTGATGACAAGCCCACAATGCTGTCATAGTTAGATATTAATGGCAGGATTTTGCCCAAAGTATTTTATGTGCATATGTATATAGAATCATAGAGGTCTTCTCCACCTGATGCAATTCTAAGATCATTGAATCCAACCATCAACTTAAACCGTTGTGGCTGTAGGTACTGTAGCATTTTGGGGTGTGTTTTCACCATGTGTGGTGGTATGTAAAGCTGTGTGTGAAAATGGTGTCTGCTTATTGCTGACAGAGTGAAAAAATCAATCTGTGAATTCTCAGCTCCAATCTGGTATTCTGCCCTCCAGGTGTTCTGCCTGGTTGTAACTTGGGTATAAAAATTCTGACCACAGCACTGAAAAGGCAGGTGTTGATTGTTGGTGTGCTAGTGTGAGCCTAGCTGGCATGTTTTGGTGAGAAGAATTAGATCATAGGCTGAGAAATTAAAACAGTGGTGAGGTCTACTTCCCTCACAGCCTTGCTGAGATGTGTAGAAAGGAAAAGCAAAACATTAAATCAAGTCACTTTTGCTCTGCACTTCGCTCTGGGCTGAGGCTGCTGGCTGAACTCCATCTTGCTTTCTAACCTCACCTTCCATTTGCTTTTGTGGCTGATTCACCTTTGCTTCTTAATCCTCTTGGCCGAACCTCCATTCTTCCTTGGGACTGGGGTAAGGTTGAGAGGGGTAGGGGGAAGGTGAGGGGGTGGTTGAGAGCCCCTCCTGGGGACTCAGGTTTCTGGGAGGGCTGTTGTGTGTCTGCATTACCTTTTTACCTTGTCTATTTCTGTCTATAACTGTATATACTGTAAATATCTGCTTGTAAAGTGTGCCAGCTGTAAATATAAGCTTCATTCAAATTTCCAGAGCCGGATGAGTCTAGTCTGGGTGATTTCTAAAGTGTGGGGGGCGGGGGACACCCAAACCATCACAGTTGGGCTGCTCAAAATGGATGATCAGGTGTCCACAGTGATTCTTTTAATCCTCTGAGTTACTCTAATTGCCAAATATGATGAACTTTACAGTGAGGGTAGTGAGACACTGGAACAAGTTGTCCAGGGAGGCTGTGGATGCCCCCTCCCTGCAGGTGTTCAAGGCCAGGTTGAATGAGGCCTTCAGCGACTTGGCATAGTGGGATGTGCCCATGGCAGTGAGGATGGAACCAGATGATCTTTAAGGTCCCTTCCAACCTAAACCATTCTCTGAATCGATGAACTTCACAGAATTACTGAGGCTGGATTAGACCTCTGAGATCATCTAGTCCAGACTATGACCTAACACTACCACATGGGCTAGACCACGTCACTAAGTGCCACATTCAGTCTTTCCTTAACACTTCCAGGGACGACAACTTCACCACCTCCCTGGGCTGTTCATTCCAGTGCCTAATCACCCTTTATTTGAGGAAGTGCTTCCTGGCATCCAACCTAAACCTCCTCTGGAGTAGCTTCAGGCCATGCCCTTTCATCTTGTCACAAGTTGCCTAGGAGAGGAGCCTGACCCCCCACCTTACTACATCTTCCCTTCAGATAGTTGTAGAGAGTGATAAAGTCCCCTCATGTCTCCTCCAGGCTAAACAATCCCAGCATCCTCAGCCTCTCCTCACAAGACTTTCCCTCCAGCCCCCTCACCAGTCTCGTCGCTCTCCTCTGGACCTCCCCAGCATCTCAAGATCCTTCTTGCCGTGAGGGTCCCAGCACTGCACACAGTGCTTGAGATGAGGCCTCACCAGTGCCAAGTATGGGGGCAGAATTACACTATTCCTGATACAGGCCAAGATGCCATTGACCTTCCGTGCCACCTGGGCACGCTGCTGGCTCATTTTCAGCTGCTTCTCAACCAGCACTCCCAGGTCCTTCTCTGCCAGGCCTCTCTCCAGCCACTCATATCCCAGTCTGTAGTGCTGCATGGGTTTTATTATGACCCTGCACTTGGCCTTGTTAACCCTCATACTTCAGCCCATCAACCCAGCTTGTCCAAGTCTCTCTGAAGTATCTTCCTACCTTCCAGCAGATCAACACTCCCCCCCCCAACTTGGTATCATCTGTCAGTTTATGGACAGTAGACTTGATCCCTTCATCCCAGTTATTGATAAAGGTGTTGAATAGAATTAGGCCCCGTACTGATCTCTGGGGGACACCACTGGTCACCAGACACTAACTGGATGCTGCACCATTCACAACCACTCTCTGTGCCCAGTCATCAACTTAGAATAGAATCATAGACTCATTCAGGGTTGGAAGGGACCACAAGGATCATCTAGTTCCAACCCCCCTGCCATGCCCAGGAACACCCTACGCTAGAGCAGGCTGTCCAGAGCCTTATCCAGCCTGGTCTTTAAACACCTCCAGGGATGGGGCCTCAACTGCATCCCTGGGCAACCCATTCCAGGCTCTCACCACTCTTGTGCTGAACAACTTCCTCCTCATGTCCAGTCTGAATCTCCCCACCTCCAGCTTTGCTCCATTCCCCCTGGTCCTGTCACTGCCTGATAGCCTAAAAAGTCCCTCCCCAGCTGTTTTGTAGGCCCCCTTCAGATACTGGAAGGCCACAGGAAGGTCACCTGGGAGCCTCCTCTTCTCCAGACTGAATGTCCCCAACTATTTCAGTCTGTCCTCGTAGGAGAGGTGCTGCAGCCCTCTGATAGTCCTCATGGCACTTCTCTGGACACTCTCCAACATGTCAACATCCCTTTTGTCATAGGGGCTCCAGAACTGGGTGGAGTACTCCAGGTGGGGTCTCAGCAGAGTGGAGCAGAGGGAGAGAAGCACCTCCCTCCACCTGCTGGCCATACTTCTCCTGATGCAGCCCAGGTTCTGGTTGGCTTTCTGGGCTGCAAGCGCACACTGCTGGCTCATGTTGAGCTTCTTGTCCACCAGCACCCCCAAGTCCCCTTCCTCAAGGCTGCTCTCCAGCCAGTCACTGCCCAGCCTGTGTTCGTGCTTGCGATTGCCTTGACCCAGATGCAGGACCGTGCACTTGGTCTTCAACTTGCTAGTGAAGCTATTCTTTAGCAATTCCTTCTCCTGAAGAAATTGTAGATAATGGTGTTGGGTTATTCCTTACTGCCAAAGGTTCTTTCTTGTAGGGTTTAAAATGTTCCAATTTTTGTTACCCCTAGAGCAGTCAAATCGCTTTCCCTAAGAGAACGAGAAAAATCTTCAGTGTTCAGCTGACATCCAGGCACAAATCTCACAGCTTCCTGCGCATCTCTTTGGGCAAAGTGACTTCAGAAATGCTTATGGTTAGAAAATTCAGTTTTAAGTCAGGAAGGAACTGACACTTATATCCAGGAAAGTAGCAAAAGAGAAGCTTAGTACTGTAACTATAGAGATGTAAAAGAAAATTCTTGAGCTTTATTTCCAGATGTATTTTCTGAAGTCCTTGAAAGACTTTTTTTTTTCCAGGAGCTTCTGGATGTCCTGGTAACCGCAGTTCTTAATCGTGCACTTTATCATTTGCCTTTGGCAAGAAAGCTCAATTCCTTCCTTTTGAATGTGGGACCTTTCCTTATTGCCTCGGGGAAGCGTTGCTGTAATGCATGTCACTTGAGGCTAATTCGACCTGCCGCTTGGAAATTGCCCCTGGTGCAGATTGTAGCAGTGCACCATTATCTGGAGCTATTTTTCATCAGAAGCAGACTGTGTCTGTACCATATGATCTGTATGGCCTGCCAGTTTATTTTAGTTAGGGGCTTTTTTTTTACCTACAAAACCGTGATTGGTTTGGCTTCCAGCTATGCGCTAAGAGCCTGTCTTCTGTGTCATACCAAAGGAGCCCCAGACCTCTCAAGATGTAGTTTTACAGCAACTTAAATTGATGGGTGCTGACTTGGCTCTCTTGCTCTTCCTCCCGCTGTATGGTTCTGCAGCTTTCTTAGTTTTAACTCTCAACTTTAATGCCTGAATACTGAGCTTCATCTGCGAGTTGATGTGTCTGAAAACACACAGAAAAGAAATTTTCATTCAGGTGAAAACTGTCTGAACCAAACATTTAAACATTTATCCAGTCCTGGTTCAAGAATGGACTTGTGGACATGCAGCGAGCAGAGAAAAGAGATGAGGAGAGAGTGAGATTGTGGCAGATCCAATTAAAATCAGCTTACATTGTAGTGCAGTCATACTCTTAATGTTCTGGAAATAATAACCCAGTGGTTCCAGCAAGATGTAGCTGTGAGCGTAGGATATGATATTTAAAGGACTTGTGGCTTTGGAATTTAGTTTCACCATGGCTCTCTAAAATCTATGTTGTGGTACACATCAGAAACTCTGGAGGTCACTCACTTGAACATCCTTGAAAAGGGAAAATAATGTGAAGGTTTGGTTAAGTTCTCTTAGGAGATTTGGTTGCTCCATGTCATTAGAAGCAGATCAGGTAAGGGGGAAAAAAGCAAACACTTTTGTAAGCAGTAGGGAATTGTCCCCTTTGAAAGAGAACTAGAACTTCATTAACATTTCAGCCAGCTTTAAGTTAAAATGTGTGTCTGAAAATAATCTATAATGTATTGTGAGGGCCAGCGAGCACATCAAGGCTGTAGCACCACAAGTTGCTTTTGTGTGCAGCTTGTGAGGTGAATCTCCTGTCTTCAAGCACAACATTACTGTGCCACATGTGCTGGTGGTGAGAATACCCATCAAATTAACGTTTGGCCTTCTGCTGATTGTAGAAGGCCAGTCTGCCACACGCCTCGTGGCTAGCTGGGGCAAACTGAAAGGGGCAGATGACTGCTGGACCCTAAATACTACATCTGCTTTGTATGCAAGCTGACTTGATTTAACACTTGTTACCATGAGCAATCTCATTCCATTAGGCTGCCATAGATATGCTTACGCCAGAAAAGCTTTTGTTTGTTAAGTTTATGTAGGACAGGCCCTTATAACATGCCAGCAGAGTGGTTTAATCTTCTTTCCCTGATACCTGCACCACTGAATGTTGATACTTCACATTTTCTGTTCCACTGAGAGCAAGTATGATGCTAGGAAGGAGAAGAGTTTGGAAGTGAAGCCAGCAGCGCTGTTATGCAGGCAGCAACCAGGGGCAGACCATTCAGTTTCACTGGGTTTCACAGATTTGAGGGGACATGGAGGTGCACAGTATGCAGCCTGAAATCATGCTTTCTTTTCCTACGAGACTTAGGTCAAGTTCACATGGATTAGATTTGTAGCTGTCTTCTGCAATTGGTTTTCTAGCTGCAAAGCCACTGGAAAAAAGCCCTTTTGTCGATGTATCATGCTTTTGGTGGGGCCTGTATTGGAGCTGCTGCCAACTGTTTTCAAAGGTTTTTGCTTCATGTGAGATCTTAAATATCATTTTTTCCTTTTAGGGAACTAGAGGACTTGACACATCCTTTACATCCTGCATTTACTCTGACCACAGTCTCTCCCTGCTCTCACAAGCGGAGCTCAGTCCTGCTTCCCTTCCTGTTGATTCCCGGTCAGCTCCATGGTAAGTTTTCATTATCTCTGGACTTGTTGCCACAAGGTAAAATTCTGGCAGACTCTCTCTAAAATCCATTAGCACTGGGCATTGAGGGCAGAGTACTTCATGTCCATCAAAGATAGTTCAGTTGTATTCCAGGCTTACTGCAAGGAAAGGAAGATAGTATTGAAATTAGCATTGGAGCATAGATTGTTATAGGAATAAAATGTGAAAAAAAATGTGACAGAATTAAATCCATCAGTTCTAATAAAGGAGGTGGAAGAAAGCAAAGAAATATTGGACCCTTAAATCCCATTAACCAGGCCAGAGAGAGAATGTGTTAAAAGGGAGCTGCACTGTATCTTTTTTCATTGTTTGATGAAATAATCTTTTTCACCCTTTAAGTGGTGTGTTTAAAAATCCTGGTATTTCTGAAACAAAGAGAATACACAGCCACTGAGGGAGCTGGTTTTTATACCTTCCTTTTCTGAGTATTGTCCTTCAGTACAATGCAGAGCCATTTCTTTGTTCTCACAAGCTAGCAGTTAAATTGTATGTAAATGTATGCAAATTAGATGCTGTCTAATAAAGAGAGTCATTAGATGGAAGAAATATTTAGTTGGGGGGGGGGGATGTTGAAGAAAGGAAAGAAAGCAGGTGTATTTTCCAATGTAAAAACCTAAGATTGCAAAAGCCTCTCAAACTTTGGGTAAGGGCTTTTTATAAAGCCATTAAAATATTTTCTATAAGATTTGCCCTATTCTGAGACATTTCTTCTTCTTCTCCTCCTTTTTAATGTATCTGTATGTACACTTCTGTGATCTGAAAACTCAACACTGGCTGTGCTCTACATACACACATGAATAGATATGTAAATGTTCAGAAATATGTTTTCCTTTCAGTGGCATAGCTCTGAATTTACACACACCTACCTTGCGTTAGGCTGTGAGGGTTTTTTTGTTTCTGGAGCATATAGAGGTGGAATCCACGTGGTATATTTTATTTTCCTGGATTGATTTACTCATCATACGCTCTGACTGCATACGTTCTTCTCACTAAATCATCTTCCTCCGTTTTGCCAAGCCCCTCCTTAATTTTTAAAGCTTTTATTTTTTTTTCCATCCCATTTTATTTATTCACTAAATCTCAGTGCCAGGTATGATTCCATTCTTCCCTTTACATTTTCGACCAAGTAATGCCTTCTGAGGTATGGACCTGACTTAAGCCTGAAGCAGCAGTGACCTTTCTGGAGGGCAGGGATGCCATCCAGAGGGACGTGGACAGGCTGGAGAGGTGGGCCCAGGCCAACCTCATGACGTTTAACAAGGCCAAGTGTAAGGTTCTGCACCTGGATTGCTGTAATCCCAGGCACAGATACAGGCTGGGTGGTGAATGGCTGAGAGCAGCCCTGAGGAAAAGGACCTGGGGGTCTGGGTC
>WAAF01005427.1:43945-87137 GCA_013400475.1 Tricholaema leucomelas
AGTGGCTTTCCAGTATCTGAAGGGAGCCTACAGGAAAGCTGGGGAGGGACTATTTACACGGTCTAGTAATGTTAGGACGAGGGGGAATGGGTTTAAGCTGGAAGAGGGGAGATTCCGACTGGATGTTAGGAGGAAGTTCTTTACAGTGAGGGTGGTAAGACACTGGCACAGGTTGCCCAGGGAGGTTGTGGATGCTTCCTCCCTGGAGGCATTTAAAGCCAGGCTGGATGAGGCCTTGAGCAGCCTGCTCTAGTGGGAGGTGTCCCTGCCTATGGCAGGGGGGTTGGAGCTGGATGATCCTTGAGGTCCCTTCCAACCTAAACCATTCTATGATTCTAAACATGAAGTCACTGTTTTGCTGTCAAGTGTCAGAGCACTAAGATGCTAGGGATGTGAAGCTTTGTGCCATCAAAAGCTGGAGATTCCACACCTGTGGATGCAGCACTTGGCATCCACGAGGGCTCTGCAAGATTTAAAATTGATGAACCTTATGTTCTTGCCACTTCTGAGGAGATACAATTTAAGACGTTAATCTTTCTGCTGTAGACTCTGTAGTCCCACTCTTTCAGCTCTTCTCTTTGGGTGGATACATATATGATATGTCCCAATTGTTTTGAAGTCTTTGTTTTGTTCTGTTTCTGGTGGTCAATTACTGTGGTTCAGCTGTACACAGGCTGGCACATGTTTTCCTGTTGCAGTTTTGCAAGTCTGGAATTCTAAAGACATATACATATATGTGTATAAAATGTATGTATATAAAAATAATGTTGTTTAAATATTTACATATAAAGCCAAGAGATTGGCTTCCTTCCCAGAATTACTGGAACTACCTTCCCCAGGAACATTTGGACTTGGAAAAAAAAAACCCTTTACAGCGACACTTTTCTTTTGAAACTGAACTTGTGAAATGAGTGACTAGCTCTGCACCCTTTGCTGTTCAAATGGCTTCTTTAGCTTGGAGTGATGGAGAGGCCTCTGGCATGAGCAATAGATTTCCAGTTAGTTATGTTAGGATTCTCTTTTGTTGCTCTTTCCCCTCATTGTTTCTCATTGCCTTATTGTGTTAGTGTTTATAAGAGAAACTCTAGCTCAGTGGGGATACTTTTGTCACCATTCTAGGACAGGTCCATGCAATTTGTTGCATCTGGGTTGTGCACAGTCCAGAGGCAGCAATTCCAGTCTGGGTAGATGCAGGGCAAGTGGACTGGTCACACAGAACAACCTGATGTCATGGTTGCCCACTGTCCCAACTGTACTGGCTGGGCAGCCAGCAGAAAAGCCCTAGCATATAGTAGTCTACAACTACCTGAAGGGAGGCTTTAGCCAGGTAGGAGTTGGTCTCTTTTCCTAGGCAACCAGCAACAGAACAAGGGGACACAGTCTCAAGTTGTCTGGGGGAGGTCTCGGCTGGATGTTAGGAGGAAGTTCTTCCCAGAGAGAGTGATTGGCATTGGAATGGGCTGCCCAGGGAGGTGGTGGAGTCACCATCCCTGGAAGTGTTGAAGAAAGGCCTGGATGGGGGACTTTGTGCCGTGGTCTAGTTCATTGGATAGGGCTGGGTGCTGGGCTGGAGTGGATAATCTTGAAGGTCTCTTCCAACCTTGTTGATTCTATGATTCTATATGCCTGCTATCCAGGGGTAAATGTAGGCCGAGTCATTGTAGGGAGATGGTGAATGGCTGGCAGTGAATGTTCCAGGTGCTCTTGAAGGCATAATAGATTACTTCAGATTAAAATTGCTCTCTACAGAATGAAAGGAAACTCTGAGCTATAATCTACAGATGCTAGAGAGAGATGAGTTTAATAAAGTGAGCAGAAATAAGGTGTTTAGTGGTCGCTATGAAGGATGGAGTCATGTTAATAAATTGAACGTGTTAGTAGTTTACCCACTCGCTCAAGGCACTGCTGTTCTAGGCTCTCTGGCATTGAATGTCCTAGGAGAACTGAGTCACTAGTAATGCTTACACTTAACACCAATGTTTTCAGAGTTTGTGATCTGGCTAGGTGTAGCTGCATTGGGAGGTTGTTGTTAATCCTGAAACCCTGACTGGGAGATTTACTCTGGAGAGGAACAGGCTAGCAGTCAAACAAAATACCTCTGTCTCTCTCATTATTGAACAGGATACAAAACAAACATACAAGAGTGATGCTCGAATGGGGGAAGAGTGATACAGGCTTAGGGCAGGAATCTGATTAATTCCATGTTCTTTCTGCTTCCTGTGGTCTGGAGTAATTGTTTAGGGTAGGAGAGGATTCAGTGCTTATGTACTTCTGAGGATATGCATCTTCCTACGTATCCCATCTTAACAATAGTATTACTACAGCTTTCTTACCGTTGGAAGTATCCTGTGAGGATATGTGCATTTAAATGACATGAGGCTTCTGTATCCTGTGCTAATGAGTCCAAAAGCAGTACTGTACACAGATGTGGGAATCAGTGCTCCATCTGATCAGGCACTGTCCTGTTAAATGCCTTCAGCTGCAGCAGAAGGAAGCACAAGAATCCTGGGCTGTAGTAATGGAACAACCAACATTTTTCACTAGTGTTCTTGAAAGCAAATAGGATTTTTTTTTTAACTTGAATTTCTCAGGAGCTTCTGCATCTTAAAAAGGAGGAAAAAAAAGTTTTAAGAAATAAAATATGCTGCACCAAACTAATCCTAGAGCTAAAGAACAGGCATTGGGACTAGCAGCTTTTGCTATTACCTACTGCTTATTATTGTTATTATTATTATTTCTTTTTAATTATGCAAAGTGCTAATCAGTTTGATTATGCACAGTGCTAATCAGGTTAATTATGCAAAGTGCTAATCAGTTATTCTCCAAGCACACGAGGAGAGCAGAGGTGCTGGCAGTGAATGGTGGTTCTAGATGGGGGTAGTCACGGCAGTCATTCCTTGTTAAAAGAGGAGTAGGTGAGATGGCAGGGGGCTTTGCTTCCATTAAAAAGTAAATAAATAAAAAATAACATTAAAAAAAAGACAGAAAGAAGAAGAAAGCAAGCCATAAGGGTGGTAGTTCTGGTGGAGTAATACCTTCTTTCACAGCAAGGCAGACTTTTTTTCCAAGCCGTATCATGCTGTTTGATAATTTCTCTAGGACCTTGAGTACACTGATTTGGGCAAATACAGTGCAGAGGAGTCTTGTAATGGGTGGAGTACAAGTTATCAGGATGAATAACAAGACAGCTGAAACTAGGGGTGTTTGCTTAATCTAATGTAAAAACACCTTTTAAGCACTGGTAAGTAACACTGATAATGTAACATGAATGTCTGCTGATCCTATGTTTGTATGGTACTGCAAAATGTGTTTCTCTCAGCCTTTCCAGACTGCAAGAACATAGGGTGCCTTATCAGTACGTTAGGCTGTGTTTCCTTTTCCTCTCTAGTGCTAAGTTGTAAAGTAGAATTTTGTGTTCCTGTGAAACAGGATGTTTCCAGTAAGCCTTGTTTTTCTAACAATTACTAAGGGTTCAGTGTGTCTCTCAACTGTTCTGTCTAGTATCTAACCATTATTCTTTATTCCTGATAGTATTTCAGTGTCACTTAGTAAAGAGGATGACATACCCAGAGCAGAGGGCTACTTGCTTGTAGAAGTCTTGAGTGAAGGATATTAAGAGATTTTTTTGAAGTCACTAAAAGAAAAGCCTGGTCCTATATAAGACCATCAGTACTAGAACATTACTGCACTAACAGTGTGTCTCGCTCCAGAGGAGAGATGCTAAAAATGTCTCTGTCCAGAGGGGAGAGATTTGTTCTTATATATTCTTGCCTTGTGAAATTTAGGCGTGAGTGGGGCCAAATATCAAAAGTGAAACTATTGAAGGAGAAAGTGAATGGAAGACAGTAAGAGAGAAGGGGAGAGAGGGGAAAAACTGAGAAAAGAGGAGAAGAGCAGGAAAAGGATTATATTACCACACCCCACACTCCCCCAAGATGTTTTCTTTGACTGGAGGAGGTTTCAGGACGTGTACTGCCACTTTGGCTTGGAGGAGGTCTTCCTGGGTTCATCCTTGTGTTACCGTTGGCCAGAGGAAGAGAGAGAGTCTCTAAAGTCCAAGTCCTTTTCAGTTTGTGTTGCCCAGGGATGTTTCCAGCAAATGATGTCATCAGTGGAGTTCTTCTCTCTTCTCCAGGAGTTCTTCTCTTCTTCTTACAACAGGCAATACTTAGGGCACAGCGTGGTTGGTGGTGGTGGAGAGAAGGTTCCTGGGCTGCCCTTTCTGGGCTGGATGTCCATGGTGGTATTTCCTCTTGCATGCTCACCCTCTCACTCACTTAAGCTGGTATAGACCCAGTGTGTTTTATTCTTTCACCGCTCCCCCTGTAGTTACATTAATGTGTAAGTGACAGCCAGGTGTGTTACCAGTGAGCAGAGCTGACCCATCAGGCAGGTCGTTTACAGCAACTGTTGTGCTTTCTGGGAGTCCTTGCATCTACGGGGGTCCAGCACCAGCAGTGGGCTTTCTCCCCTCACTTCTATACACATCCCTGAACGTTCAGGCAAACCACCTGAGCAGCTGTTGTCTGGGGGAAGCAAAGGCATTTTTTATCTTTGTGGATTTAAATGTACAAGACAGATGAGATTTAGTCTCTCACACAATGACAGAGAGATTCCTTGAGAAATTAATTGTTGAAAGTGCTTACATATGAGAAGTTGTGACAAATTTTTCAAGTATTTTTAAGGTAGGAAGTAAGATCAATTACCAGGAAATTACGGCTTAAACCAGAGCCTGGAAATGAGTGGTATTGCTGTATTGGCTTTGTGACTGCACCAGACACTGACCCTCAAAAGAAGTGTACTCCCAGAGATGTGGTCACAAATAGTCATCTATTCTTGCAGATTCATTCTGGTGTTAGACATGCCAATGCTCTACCATCACGTTTAATGCCTTTAATCTGGAGAAGGGGCAGAATATGTGATAGGAAATCTAAGCAAGAGGGAGGTACACCAGACACCAGAGTCCTGAGACTTCAAATGCCTTCTGTCTGATCAGAATCCTCTGAAGTTAATGCGCAGCTTCCTGTGAACTGATGGTGAATCAGGTAACTGTTCTAAGTTCTGTTGCAAAATAACTTCAAGTCAAATTCAGGTTTGAGGCAAACATGAAGTATCACAGTATTACCAAGGTTGGAAGAGACCTCATAGATCACCAAGTCCAACCTGTTACCACAGAGCTCAAGGCTAGACCATGGCACCAAGTGCCACGTCCAATCCTGCCTTGAACAGCTCCAGGGACGGCGACTCCACCACCTCCCTGGGCAGCCCATTCCAGTATCCAATGACTCTCTCAGTGAAGAACTTTCTCCTCACCTCAAGCCTAAATTTCCCCTGGCGTAGCTTGAGGCTGTGTCCTCTTGTTCTGGTGCTGGCTGCCTGAGAGAAGAGAGCAACCTCCTCCTGGCTACAACCACCCTTCAGGTAGTTGTAGACAGCAATAAGGTCATCCTGAGCCTCCTCTTCTCCAGGCTAAACAATCCCAGCTCCCTCAGCCTCTCCTCATAGTGCTTGTGCTCAAGGCCTCTCACCAGCCTCGTTGCCCTTCTCTGGACACATTCAAGTGTCTCAAGTGTCTGTGCCACAACCAGACTCCTTCCGTAGATTTATTAATGTGCATTCATTTGTTATCAGTGGCTCCAGTGCCAGTTTGCTCTTTCAGTGCACTCATCTTTCGTCAGCTTTTTGATGAGGCAACATAAGAGAGTGGCCTACCAAAACAGAGGGAAGGCTCCAGCTTCTTCATGTGATCCCTTGGCATCACCCAGGAAGCACATGGTTACTTAGGTTGCTGTACTGACAGAAAACCAGCAGATGTGCGCATTCTGGATTATTTTTCTAGCTTTTGAAGGGTGGGCCTATTCTACCAGAAAGGAATTAGTTTGACAGATACTTAAGGTATGTTCTTTGCTGTCATATTTTCAAATAGGAGTTTAATCATGTCAAAGGAAGCTCCTGAAGTTTTCTTGTTCCTATGAGTATTTTCCCATGTAAAAGCTGCTCTAGAGTCAGAGGAACCATGAAAGGCCAATAGCATAAACCCACACACATTTAATATTTGCATGTTAGAAAGGTACATTTACCTGAGGCATAACCACGACCACTGTTGAATTCCACCATCTGTGATGGCTTTCCTTCTGATGAGATGGAGAGCTGAAAAATCAGAAAACTAAATCAGGAGACTTGCTGTGCTTTAATTTTTCTTGATGGTAAAGTATGGAGTGTGATATAGACCTAACACAGTGGGGTGCAGTTCGTAAGACTAGTGGATTGTTTGCAAAATGCTTTGTTATCTCTGGATTAAAGGGTTTTTGTAAGTACTATGCACTATGAGGAGGTGACCTCACTGCTGTCTACAACTACCTGAAGGGAGGTTGTAGCCAGGTGGGGGTTGGCCTCTTCTGCCAGGCAACCAGCAACAGAACAAGGGGAGACAGTCTCAAGTTGTGCCAGGGGAGGTCTAGGCTGGATGTTAGGAGGAAGTTCTTCCCAGAGAGAGTGATTTGCCATTGGAATGGGCTGCCCAGGGAGGTGGTGGAGTCACTGTCCCTGGAGGTGTTCAAGAAAAGACTGGATGAGGCACTTAGTGCCATGGTCTGGTTGACTGGATAGGGCTGGGTGCTAAGTTGGACTGAATGATCTTGGAGGTCTTCCAACCTGGTTGATTCTATGATTCTATGATACTGTGTTCTTAAGAAGCATCAACAAATCTTGCAATATTGTGTAAATGAGTACAAGTTTGCACCAAGCTGTTTTGTGTATTTCTTAAATGGGAAGTGTGTAGAGAAAACTCAGTTTCCTTGATGTTAGGCTAATGGACTAGAAACAAATGAGGATGTAAACCCCAACAAAGAAATCTGTGCCTCTTGCTTTGAGAAGCAGGTCTCAAATGAACAGAGAAATCATTTGCTTGTGCAGTAGAAAGTGATTCAAGACTCCTTTCACATCTTCTTGAGAACTTGGTGCAGGCAGACTGCTGCTTAGCTCTGCACATGCTGAGTCTGTTTGCTGTCATTCACAAAACCGGGAGCTGGTGGGGAATTAGTAGCAAAATGACTTTAAATGTTTAGCCTGACCTTTTAAAGTTACTGACCTGCATTCAGGTTACAAATCCACAGCAATTTTCTCTCGAGCTGCAAAGTCTCTAAATGTTAAATCAGTAACTCGATCAGACTAGCAGACCTGCTCCTCTGCTCGCTTGTGCCCAGCTGCCATGACTGGAGTAAAGGAACAAGACTATCTAAACACATCCCTATCTTACTATGACACAAGTACTTGGAAGGAGCCCCACTGACATAAACTAACACAAAGTGACATTTTCTTTAAAAAGTTGTTTTGAATGTCTTCTCCCATTGATCTTCTGCAAGGCAGATAAATAAACACTGTGTGTGGTGCAGCTGGGCTGAGTATTTTTGCTCCTACAAGTGTTTATACATTCTCTGGTGGATGTTTGTATTTCTGTTTGTTGACTGTAAATTCCAGAGCTGTATATTTGTAATGTATGCATTTACAGGAGTGATGCAGTTCTGGGAGTATGGTCAGGGTAGTGCTTTTTATGAACACAACCAGATGAATAGTGGATGGGTTTTGGTTGGTTTCTTTCTCTCTCTCTTTTTTTTTTTTTCTTTCCCCTCTTTCCAGAGTGATGAATTCATCTTTGTGCTCTCAGTGAAAGAGGGTTGCAGTGGCAGGAGCTGTAGTTAAGCTGGACCTTCTTTGCTCAGATTAGTGCAGGTAGGCATGTGAGGAAAGTCACGCAGAATTCATGTGATGCAATTCAAGTTAGTTTAGCTTTTCATCTAATTAACAAACAGCTCTGTTGGGCTCTCAGATTGTTGGGTGATGATCAACATAAAATGGCTCAGATTGGAAGGGACCCCAGAGAGAATCTACTCCAACCTCCCTGTCATGGGCAGAGATGCCTCCCAGCTAAACTTTGTTGCTCAAAGCCTCATTCAACATGTCCTTGAACACCCCCAGGGAGGAGGCATCCATAACCTCTCTGGGTATCCTATTCTAGAGTCTCAGCAGCCTTGTACTTAAGAACTTCATCCTAAGATCCAGTCTAAACCTACTGTCCCTCAGCTTAAAACTGTTTCTCTTTGTCCTATTGCTAGAACCTTATGAAAAGTCCCTCTCCAGGGGTGGAACCTGTAGGTTCTCTTCAGGTATTGGAAGGCAGATGTAAGTTCCCCCTCTCCATAGTCTTCTCTTCTCCAGGCTGAACAACCCCAGCTCTCTCAGCCTGTCCTCATAGCAGAGATGCTCCAGCACTTAGTTATCTTTGTGTGCCTTCTCTGGACTTGCTCCAACAGTTCTATATTCTTCTTATGATGAGGATGATGCATGTTTTTTTTTTTCTCTGGGGGAAGTGAATGAACTTGTTACAGATGACAAAATTCCTGGTGGCCAGCACTCTTCCTGCCCCTCTGTTCCTGTTTCACAGTTGGCTCTTGGTTTTTGAGAAAAAAATAGCTTTTTTCCTTTTTTCATTTATTGTTAGGATAGAATAGAATCAACCAGGTTGGAAGGGACCTCCAAGATCATCTGGTCCAGCCCTGTCCAATCAACTAGACCATGACACTAAGTGCCCTATCCAGGCTTTTCTTGACCACCTCCAGAGATGACATCTCTACCACCTCCCTGGGCAGCTCATTCCATGGGGAATCACTGTTGTTGTCAGCATCTCAATCCCTAGGACAGTAGGAGTGCTATAGAAAATACAGGAACTGATGCAGGCTCCTCTTCATCTGTTAAACTGAATGGGGGTTGATTCTTGGAACTTGATGTTATGTGTAGGAGTTCAGCTTGCACCATTTCTTATATTAGGCAGAATTTTCCTTGAACCTATGTTTTGTCATGTTTGTGCAAGTTAAAATTACGTGCTTCTGCTGATCCCAATTGTTTAAAGAAAATAAGATGCTGCCTAGTATCTTCTTTTTTGCTGTGTCTCATACGTATTATCTACAACTATTAGGTGCAGGTTTCACAGTCTCGCAGTTACTGTTGCAACCTCTTTCACTTGCTTATAAATTTTACTGACTATTAACTATTTGTAGATAATCTTATTAGCTTGTAAGCATAGTTTCGAGGAAGAGTTTATTCTGCTATGGATGTACTGTTTACAAATCTGAGTCTAGAGCAAAATATTTGGGTTTGTCCACGCTAAAATATTCTGATAATATTATCTAAGAGTTCTTGGCTTTCATGGTTTGGAATAATGCTTAAAGGAAAAAAAAAAAAAAACCCAAGCTGAATGATGTTTGTGTCAGGCAGGTATTTTTTCCATTTCTTCTTCATGCTTATACATTAAGACCACCCTGACAGTACTCTCACTGAGAGAGTGATTTCCCTTTGGAGTGGACTGCCCAGGGAGGTGATGGAGTCCTGTCCCTGGAGGTGTTGAAGAAAAGAGTGGATGAGGCACTTAGTGCCATGGTCTAGTTGAATGGACAAGGCTGGGTGCTAGGTTGGAGTGGATGATCTTGGAGCTCTCTTCCAACCTGGTTGATTCTGTGATTCTGTGAATGTTCTCTGGAAACACTGGCTTTCACTGGGGATTCTGGTAGATAGTAGGCTGAAGATGAGCCAGCAGTGTGCCCAGGTAGCCAAGAGAGCCAATGGCATCCTGGCCTGGATCAGGAACAGTGTGGCCAGGAGGACAAGAGAGGTTATTCTTCTCCTGTACTCAACACTGGTCAGGCCACGCCTTGAGGACTGTGTCCAGTTCTGGGCCACTCAATTCAAGAGAGATGTTGAGGTGCTGGAATGTGTCCAGAGAAGGGCAACAAGGCTGGTGAGGGGCCTGGAACACAAACCCTATGAGGAGAGGCTGAGGGAGCTGGGGTTGTTTAGCCTGGAGAAGAGGAGGATCAGGGATGACCTCATTGCTGTCTACAACTACCTGGAGGGAGGTTGTAGCCAGGTGGGGGTTGGTCTCTTCTGCCAGGCAACCAGCAATAGAACAAGGGGACACAGTCTCAAGCTGTGCTAGGGGAAGTCTAGGCTGGATGTTAGGAGGAAGTTGTTGGCAGAGAGAGTGATTGGCATTGGAATGGGCTGCCCAGGGAGGTGGTGGAGCCACCGTCCCTGAAGGTGTTCAGGAAAAGCCTGGATGAGGCACTTAGTGCCATGGTCTAGTTGATTGGACAGGGCTGGGTGCTAAATTGGACTGGATGATCTTGGAGGTCTCTTTCAACCTGGTTGATTCTATGATTCTATCTTTTGAACAGGAAGAAGTTTAAGAATTCAGAAAGAAAATGGGGATTTTTTTAGGGAGAAAGACCATGTGCATTTCAGTTATCAGAGTTAATTCTTCAGCATAGAGTGCAAATGGATTAAATGTCTGGACCTGGACAATGGAATCCTGGGCTATTTGCTTTGAACGATATGAAAAGGTTGAGTGCCATGGTCTGGTTGATTGGACAGGACTGGGTGCTAGGTTGGACTGGCTGATCTTGGAGGTCTCTTCCAACCTGGTTGATTCTCTGATTCTACTTCATGAGGTTTTTGTGGAGTTTCATGGAACAAGAATTCTAGGAAAATAGTGACCTACTACCCAACTGCTTCACTAACTCAAGAGGCAGAGGTCTGTTTGGTGAGCTCGAAGGTTGCCATACGCTTGATTAGCACAAAGCAACTGGTATGTGGTGTGTAGCAGATTCTCTTTGTCACTTGGCTGTTTGAAAATTCAGGGAAATAAACACATGAAAACGGGGGAAAGAATGTTTTGTTTATCTGCAGTAAAATCTGTGGAATACTAGAAGTAACGTTGGCAGAGCAGCCTTAGTTCAACTTGCTGGTGCTTTCTCTGTTTTTAATCATGTGATAGCATGCTGCTTCCTGTGGGAACCTGTCTTCTCCTCCTAGTACATCTAATGGACCTGCTCTGAGGCTGAATAGAGGCTCTTTAGTAAGAGACTATTCTCTTTAAGATCTCTTACTTCACTTACTGCAAACACTGGTAAATGTTTAATATATGAGCCAGGAGATAGTAGAGAAAGAAAGGTTGCTGTTATTCTAGAGGTTATGATGAGAGCATGCGTGTGCTTAAAGCCAAAAAAGTGCTTCATTTGAGTTAATTCTAAAAGCAGACATCTTTAGGTAAGTTACAGATAAGCCTACTATTTCTGCTTTCTCTTAGCAGTTTGCTTCTGTTAACCCTTCACTATTTGAGAGGTAACAGCTTTAAGCCTGAGGAGGGTAGATTTAGACTGGATATTTGAAAGGAGTTTTTTACAGTGAACATGATGAGACACTGGAACAGGTTGCCCAGGGAGGTCATGGATGCCTTCTCCCTGGAGGTGTTCGTGGCCAGGTTGGACAGAACTGGACAGGACTGGTAGCCTGGTATAGTGGAATGTGTCCCCACCCATGGCAGGGGCTTAGAATTAAATGATCTTTAGGGTCTTTTCCAACCCAGCCCATTCTATGATTCTGACATTTAAATCATTTTCCTTTAAAGCAAAAATGAAGTCAATACCAATAGTAGCAGCAGCCTGTGCTGGTGTTCATAGAATCATAGAATCAACCAGGTTGGAAGAGACCTCCCAAGATCATCCACTCCAACCTAGCACCAAGCCCTGTCCAATCAACTAGACCACGGCACTAAGTGCCTTAGCCAGGCTTTGCTTGAACACCTCCAGGGACAGTGACTCCACCACCTCCCTGGGCAGCCCATTCCAATGCCAATCACTCTCTCTGTGAAGAACTTCCTCCTAACATCCAGCCTAGACTTCCCCCGGCACAACTCGAGACTGTGTCCCCTTGTTCTGTTGCTGGTTGCCTTTCATGTGATTTCATTGATATACAAAAGACTTTATCCCTCGTTTTGTTTGGGACTTTTGTTTGTTTCTTTGGTTCATATTTTTTTTTCCCTATTTAAAAAATAGCAATTTCCACGATTTTGACTTGGAGTTGACAAGAAGTGCACTACCTCCCACGCTAGTCACTGACAAAAGTACACCACAACTCTTCCTGACAGTTTGGTTGGAGACGCTCCTCTAAATAAGTGTCTCTCTCTGTAGCCAGGTCCATTTTCTAAGCACTGGAGATTCAGCTGTTTTCTCCTGAATTCTTCTTGTCATATTTGAATACTACAAAGAGAACACAAAGAGTGCTTGTTTCTTTCCTTCTCTTTCTCTCACTCTCTTTTTTTCCCTTCCAGTTGACACAATCAGTATTATTTGAAGGGAAAAAAAAATTACACACAGAAAGGGAAATAGGGTGGGAAAATGTAATGGGATCTGCAAATCTTTTCTGTCTTGTCTGAATAAATGAGAGCTGATGAGAGATGCAGCACAATGAGGGCCAGGGAATGCTAGCTGAACTGGTATATAAAGATTGTTTCATTTTGCTTCATTTCATTTTCCTGGATTGAATTTGAAAGGGAAAATTGCAGCAGACATGAAAGTTTGCTGTGGAAACACCTTAGATTGCTGTACCCTTGACATGAACCTGAGCAAACATGAAAAGGAACGTTAAATAAAGTGGTATATGAATTGTGTGGGTGTGTTTCAGGAGCTGCTTTTTGAAGAGTGCCCTTTCAGAAAGAGTGACCTTACCTCTAAGGTTATTTTTCCTGCTTCAGTTTTAATCACTTTTGTTGTCCACCTAAATTACCATTTTAGGAAAGTGTCACTCTGGGGTTTTTTTTGGTGTCACTCTGGGTTTTTTTGGTGACTTTGGAGGTTTTTTTGAGCCAAAGCCATATTGACTTTAAAGGATGTTTTTCAAGATTGTGGCTACCTCATTTTTGTGTGCAAACTTTCAAGAAGACTGGAAGACTTATTTCTTCCCCTCTTTCTGATCATCTTAAAGGTTCATCTCATCATTTCACATGTACATAACACAGGTTAGGACAGAACTTAGGGGAACTTGGTCGTGGGTAGGTATCAGTGCTACAGCAATGCGCTCATTAGTGGACAGTTTTGCCTTTCGTGTCACAATCTGTGGTGCTTTTATCCATCTGGAGTGACTGCACATCGCTTGATGGAAGGAGAGGTGGTAGTTAAAATCAAGTCTGAGTCAGCTTAATGTGGAAAGTTGGGCTTATTGCACGTTGATTGTGCTACTTTAAGCATGAATTATTCCCCCTAAATGGAGAAGATAGATGGGGGGGAAAAAAAAGCCAAAGTTGAAATCAGTTGTGGAGGTCTGGATTAATGCAGCATGAAGAGGAAACATTCCTGCATACTGCATCTCTGACAACACAGATTGTAAAATTTGAGACCTCTGTAGGAGCCTCTACTCCTGGGAGGTATCTTTGATGAGAAAACATCTAACTTTTTTTTGGTCTAATGTAAATAAGCAAATTTTGATGTTCTGAAGTAAGATTCAGCATCCTATCTTCAGAGTCCAGTTGGTGTGATCCCAAGACAGGTTCGTTTCATGAGCAGATTTAAGACTCTTCCCTTGGAAGATGATTTTTTTTTTCTTTACCTTCTGACTTTCACAAGCTAGGCATCCTTGGCAAGCATTTACCTGGCAAGCAGTCTGCCTTTACATCCATTCCCTTACCAAAGTCCCTGAGAGTGAAGAGGCTGGGAAAGAGATGGTGGGCATGGGAAGAGAAATTAAGCGGCAATGGTCCTACTTTTCAACAGCAATAAAAAAGCAAGGGATAATTTAATGGCCTTGTGTAATGTAGCTCCTTTGCCATTCTGCAGGCCAGCAAGAGACTTGGTAATTAAAAAAAACTAAAATTAACCCTACCAGCCACTAGAAGAAAACACCTCTCCATCTTCACAGAGACCTGCCAAGTGCAAGAGTATTCATATGGAAGCAAGTCTCTGTGCATATGATTCATTCCAAGGAGCATCTCTCGAGCTCAGTGTCTAAAATCTGGGTAGGACTAAATGCCATGGATTCACGTTGCTACTTTAAGTACCATCTACTTTTTCCCTAACTGTGGTTTTTTGGAACTGGAAGGGTTCCTCAGTTTTGCTTACTTCTCACTTGTCCCTCGATCCCCCTGCCCCCCTAGAAGAAAACAAAAAAGCCAAACCTCCATAGGCTCAGGTAAATCTCAGATAACAGAGGAAAAGTAAAGAAAATTGACAAAATCTAGAAATTCTTCCCCCTCTAGGAGTAGGTAGCATATGGAAGAGGAAGGCAACGTTCCTGGTACAATGAATAGGTGTAATGGCTACACAGCATTAAGAACAGAGCTGAGAGTTGCATTCTGGGTTGCATTAAAGAGAGGTGATTCTGCCGCTCTGCTCTGCTCTGCTCTGCTCTGTTGAGACCTCACCTGGAGTACTTTGTCTGTCTCTGGAGCTCCCAGCACAAGACAGACATGGAGCTGGTGGAGCAGATCCAAAGGAGGGTCACAAAGATGATGAGAGGGCTGGAGCACCTTTATGAAGTCAGGCTGGGAGAATATGGGTCGTACAGCCTGGGGAAGAGAGCGCTCTGCGGACTCCTTATAATTATATCTCAATGTCTGAAGTGGACCTACAGGAAGGCCTGGGAAGGACTGTTTAGAAGGATGAGGGCCAATGGTTTTAAACTGGAGCAGGGAAGATTTAGGTTGGGTATAAGAAGGAAGTTTTTCAGACTGACAGTGGTGAAATACTGGAACAGGTTGCCCAGGGGTGTGGTTGAGGCCCTGTCCCTGGAGACATTAAAGATCAGCCTTGATGTGTCCCTGGGCAGTCTGATCTAGTTGGAGATATCCCTGCTGACTGCAGTGGGGTTGGACAAGATGACCTTTGAGGGTCCCTTCCAATTGGATGCAATCTGTGAATTTAAAAAGCTAGTTCAAGACCCATCTGGATGTGTTCCTGTGTGACCTGCACTAGATTATATGATCCTGCTCTGACAGTGGGGGGTTAGACCTGATCTCCAGAGGTCCTATCTACCCCTAACATCCTATGATCCTGTGAAATCTGGAACAGGTTAGGGCTTTTTGTAAGTGAGGTAAGGAAGAATGCTGTATGGTGACCAGTCTTTTCTGCAAACTCAGTCTAAGACTGGTATGCAGCCTGAATAGCTCTTCTATCTCATATACACTACTAATTCAAGGAATATTCTTTTTATCAGAATAATCAATTTTTTTTTGCTGCTTGACACATGGAATACTTGCAGTAGTAAATTCCAACAGAGAGCTTCTTCCCCCCAATATTGTTTTGTCTGTGCAACCCCAAAAGTTTTAAATCTGACTGGTTTACTGTAGGAAGCATTAAGTAAATGCAACCTCTCTCTGTTTTAATAATGTTAGCTCAAATTTCACATGAGATCACAGTAGTCCTCCAGTGTAATTAAGTTTATGGGTTTCTTATGCACTTCTAATGCCTGTGATGTACACTTAATAGTATTTTTCAGACAAGTATTAGGACACCTCAGCAGTGCTGCCAATGTGGGCTGGTGTCTATCAGCAGTGCAGACACCACAAAGTAATGGAAATTGCAAGACACTCTGCTGTAATTTGTCTAAAAATATGCATGACAGCAAAGCTTTTTCTTAAACCTGAGTTTAGAAAGCGATCAGGCTCTGAATTAGAGTGAAGCTTCATAAATGAATCAGGCATGAAACAAGTTTTGCTTTGGTTTGGTTTTTGTTTGTTTGTTTTTCTTTTTCCAAGTTTGGCTCTAAGTCCAGTGTATATTGAGTGTGGAATATGGCTGGAATCTCAGCACACCTGTACTTTGAGTCTGGTTTTCACTACATACATTTCAACTGTAAGATAGTCATAGAATCAGCCAGGTGGGAAGAGACCTCAAGAGCAGCCAGTCCAACCTAGCACCCATTCCTGTCCAGTCAACTAGACCATGGCACTAAGTGCCTCAGCCAGGCTTTTCTTGAACACCTTCAGGGATGGTGGCTCCACCACCTCCCTGGGCAGCCCATTCCAATGCCAATCACTCTCTCTGCCAACAACTTCCTCCTAACATCCAGCCTAGACCTTCCCCAGCACAACTTGAGACTGTGTCCCCTTGTTCTATTGCTGGTTGCCTGGCAGAAGAGACCAACCCCCACCTGGCTACAGCCTCCCTTGAGGTAGTTGTAGACAGCAATGAGGTCAGCCCTGAGCCTCCTCTTCTCCAGGCTGCACACCCTCAGCTCCCTCAGCCTCTCCTCACAGGGCTGTGTTCCAGGCCTCTCACCAGCTTTGTTGTCCTTCTCTGGACACATTCCAGTATCTCAGCATCTCTCTTGAATTGAGTGGCCCAGAACTGGACAGAGTCCTCAAGGTGTAGCCTGACCAGTGCTGAGTACAAGGGAAGAATAACCTCCCCTTTCCTCCTGGCCACACTGTTCCTGATCCAGGCCAGGATGCCATTGGCTCTCCCGCCCACCTGGGCACACTGCTGTCTCTTGTTCAGCTGCTGTCTGCCAGTACCTCCAGGTCCCTTTCTGCCTGGCTGCTCTCCAGCCACTCTGTCCTCTGCCTGTAGAGCTGCTTAGGGTTGTTGTGGCCAAATTGCAGAACAAGAGAATTAAAGTATTTAAAATGCATTTCTAAGGAAAGAAAATGCTCCTGAAGATGCCTAAGAATGCCAATGAAATGGCACAAAGTTATTGAAGCAAAACATTTCCTTAAATCTGGTGGAGATTAGTCTCTCATTTACTGCAAAGACATTTTGGCTTTCCAAATGGTTTTAAGCTGAAGGTCAAAACTTTTTATTCCTGAAGAAGGAAGTATGTTTCTGACTTGGCCCCATCTGACATGCTTGCTGAACGCTGCAGGTTACAATTGCACTGAGGCAGATTTGGATGTAGAGCTGGATCAGTGTTTGCAGTGTGTGTCACAGCTGTGTAAATCAGAATGAGATCTGATCATTCTGCTGTCTTGCAGTCTCTGTGGCATCAAGACTTTGGGAATCTTGAGATTCATCTTGATTTTGTATAGAAATGTTCAAATTGAGCCTCTAATCTGAAAGACTGAAAGAGTTGGGGCTCTTCAGTCTGGAGAAGAGAAGGCAGTGAGGTGACCTTATTGTGGCCTTTCAGTATCTGAAAAAGGCCTACAAAAAGGCTGGGGAGGAACTTTTCAGGATATTAGGGAGTGACAGGACTAGGGGGAATGGAGCAAAACTGGAGGTGGGTAGGTTCAGACTGGATGTGAGGAGGAATTTGTTCAGCATGAGAGCAGTGAGAGGATGGCATGGGTTGCCCAGGGAGGCGGTTGAGGCTCCATCCCTGGAGGTGTTTAAGGCCAGACTGGATGAGGCTGTGGCCAGCCTGTTCTAGGGTAGGGTGTCCCTGGGCATGGCAGGGTGGTTAGAACTAGATGATCCTTGTGGTTCTTTCCTCTTCTAGTATGATATTTCTATTTGAAATATCAACAGTAATGAGGTGGTTGAGTCACCAACCCTGGATGTGTTTAAGGGTCATTTGGATGTAGTGCTTAGGGATGTGATTTAAGGTGAATCTTACAGAGTAGAGTTATAGGTTGGACTTGGTGATCCTGAGGGGCTTTTCCAACCGGAATGTTTCTGTGATTCTGTAATAGTGATGTTGTTACGTGTCAAGTGAAAACTCTCCTCCTCTGAAAAGCTGAAATGCTTTATGTAAGTACTTAAAGACACAATGAAGAACAGTAGGTAATATGTGGGGTAGCTTCTCAATGACCACCTTTGCAGCTCATGAGCTATCTTTTGTGCAGTTCTTAGCTGTGTTGCAGGTACAGCAGATATGGAACATCTCTGACAGGTAGACATAAATTAGCCCTGCCCTCCTTTCTTAACCAGCACATGCAAATGCTAGCCAGGTGTTTATTTAGTTCATACAAATTTTTGTCCATGCAAATTTAGGCTGCAGGTTTCCTTTGTTACATGTAAAGAGATTGGACTGTCCCTTTGAGTGGGAAATTATGGCAAGGATAGTTCAGCAGCACTGTTCTTTTTTTCCCCCTGTTTGCTCCTTAGTCAAATGAGCATTGCACAGACTTGAGTGAGTCTGCTGCATCAGTGAGGACTGCAGGATTTGATCCCACAGGTATTAACTTCTGCCAATCCTCTGGGGAGTTTTCTTAGCCTCCTCTCTCTCTTTTGGGGGGCCTGATGGGGCAGGAATGCTTTGTTGCTGGCTGGGAACTGCTAGTTGACATTTGAAAGAACAAGCTTTATGTGAGAAAGTGGATATAAATTAAAACAAAAGGGTTGAAAATAGAGCTGTAATCAATCTAGCCCAGCACCTCAATAAACCAGTGACAGTTCTTCCTAGTGAATTTGGGGCAGATATCACAGCAAGTGCCACCATAGCGGGGTCTTTCTCCCCACTCCCTCCTCCCCTTCCATTAAATCTGCATTTGGAAGGTGGATGGTGCTGACTCATAAATTAAATTTGAGTAATACATACAGTGTATATATATTTCTGTCACTTTGTCTCAAATTAAACACGAACCTTCTCCCCTGACAAGATGATAGAAAAGTTAATTGCTCGCCCTGGCTTTAAATTGGAATTTGAATTTGCAAAATGCTAAAGGTTTATGAGATCTAAATCATGAGGAGCTTAAATTACATTCCTGTGATAAAATATTAATAAATCAATTAAAACATAAGCCGAGTATGATATTACTTTTTTTTTTTGGTGGGAACCTTGAACACAATAATTCATTAGAGTGTGCAGTAACAATTATTGTATCTTTTTTAATTTTCTTTTATATTAGGGTTTTGGGTTGTGTGTTGTTTTTTTTTTTTCATACTGGGGAAAAGGCAACATCAGATGGGAACACATCGCACAATGGTGGAATATTATCCTGGTACCAAATCTAGTCATCTCCTAGTAACGATGCTCGTACATATAAAAGCCTCTCAGCACCCTGAACACCATGCATCACATCATGGCTCCAGTATCACAGGATGCGTTCCCTGGAAGCTGAAGGCTTTTTCTCCCCTTTCCACCATGGGAAAGAAGGGCAGTAGCACAGGAAGAAGGGAAGAAACCTGCTCTTGGCTTTTTTTACCCCCCCAGCCATTTTCTTTTCCAGTCGCTCACCATGCCATTTTATTCTATTCTTATTCTCCTTATGTTATCCTTTCCCTTTCTGGATACAAGATTGGTATGATTTTAGTGTCAAACCCTTCAAATATCCACAGACCTTTCTGTGAAGCTGGCCTGAGTTTTGTGTTGACTAGAATTGGATTTCATTGCTAGATATTTTTTTTTCGGTGACGTTGTGAAAAACTCTCACAGCTCTAATCTTTACATAACCCATTTCTGTGTACTATATAAAGAGCACTTCAGGCACAGTATGAAACTTAGTTATTATTTGAGGAAGGAGGTGTAACGCTAGCTCAGCATGCTTTTCTTATATGCAAACATTAATACACAAGAAATGCAATTATTGCATATACCTGCACACCGCTGGTGCCCGCGATGGCGCGGATCCCTTCATCAAGTGCTTTTTACCTTCTGTGAAATGACTGGACTTGCATGTCTGCTACAGCTGTACCTGGTAAAGGGTCTAATTGCTATTATTACATTATTTGTGTTGAGTTCTTGAAACGTTATTTAGTACAAATTACATGTTACTGCCAAATTGGCAGCTCTGGGGACTGAAGTCTGCTGTATGTATCCAGAGGGTGGGTACCATGGTGGTGAGGCACTGGAACAGGCTGCCCAGGGAGCTTGAGGATGCCCACTCCCTGGAGATGTTCAAGGCTAGACTGTACAAGACCTTAAACAATCTGGTCTAGTGGAAGGTGCCCATGCCCATGGCAGTCGGGGGTTAGAACCAGGTGAACTTCAAGGTCCCTTCCAACCCAAACTGTTTTATGAGTATGCTCTGCCCACCTGCCAATGCACCGCAGAGTCTTGCACAGCCATTGCTCTTGCTAGCATCAAAGGATCTACTTCATATTTTTTTGTGTTTTCTAGTTGCAGTCCTGAATATTTATTTAAACCTAGATATTAAATTACTTTTAAACAAATATTAAACTAGACTCCACTGCTTATTGTGCCCTCTCCTCCTGTGGGCTATCTGTATCACACACAGTATCACAGTATCACCAAGGTTGGAAGAGACCTCACAGATCATCAAGTCCAAGCCTTTACCACAGAGCTCAAGGCTAGACCATGGCACCAAGTGCCACGTCCAGCCTTGTCTTGAACAGCCCCAGGGACAGCGACTGTGCTGCAGCCAAGAGAGTTTTGACTAAATTAAGGGATTTAAATAGAAACCGAGGTCAGGTGAACCTCACAAGTGATGAGTGGCCAGTGGAGGAGAGGGCTGAGTTCGGTGGGCAGCAGGGAAGGGGTGGGCAGCCGTTGTGCACCCCTCTGCCTCCACCTGCTAGCAGCCTGCAGCCATCTCACTCACAGCAGCATGGGGCAGCTGCAGTTGGCCAGCTGAAAGCAGATAGGGCCAGAGTTGGCTGGGGAAAACAGCCAGGAGAGATCCAGGAGCAGGTGGTGGCTTGTGCTTCTAACCACCTGTCTGAGTAACACTTTCCTGGACTGTCCAGAAACCATGAGCAGGCTCCATTTTCCCCTTGAGTATGCCCTCCCCCCCATTGTGGAGCTATAACCAGTGGATTCACCAATCCTCCACTTGGCCGTTCTAACTTGGGAGTGCCTTCAATTTACAGTTAAACCTTAGCTTCTACAGGCTTTTCCATTTGCTGATAAGACCAGTCAGAGTCTGTTGTTGGTGAAGCAGGATATAATGCAGTGTTTATAAGCACATGTACCATGTCAGCACTCCTAAGCTCTTCATCAATATTAAGGAATCAGTTGTTAGTTTTTCATGCCTTGTGTTTTCTTTATCCTCTTTTTAAGAAGTAGGATGTTACAAAAGTCACTTTGCACCAGCTCTGAATCTTGTAGCAAGCCAGTGGGGGGGATTCACATAAACTATATTAAAAATTCAAGAGCCCACCCTTGCACTGGATCTCACCAGAATAGGAGAAATGCTGAAGCTAGTGACTCCTGTTCACCAGGAAGTAGAAAGTGGAGAGCTTGTTCTATGCAGGCTGAGAAGCATCTATCAGATGCAATTAGCTTCTTAGCCATACCGAAATGTGACTTAGTGTTTAAACCAAAAGGCTAAAAGTGAAGGCTTCATATCACCAGGGTGGTCTGATCTTCCTTTCTTTTGATATTTATAGCGACAGATTAAGGGGTGGCCCAGTGCTGTTTATTCATGGCACTTGATAATTGCATTCACTCAACAGGTCCCATACTTCACAAATTGTGTTTTAGAGTGTATTAAAATGGTTGTACTAAATGGGATGGGTGAACAGAGCCCAGTGTGGTGAGGTATAAAAAGGCCAAGTGCAGGGTTCTACAACACTCAATCAGGTTGGCCAGGGAGGTTGTGGATGCCCCCTCCCAGAAGGTAGAATCACCCAGGTTGGAAGAGACCTCCAAGGTCATCCAGTCCAACCTAGCACCCAGCCCTGTCCAATCAACTGGACCATGGCACTGAGTGCCTCAGCCAGGCTTTTCTTCGACACCACCAGGGACAGTGACTCCACCACCTCCCTGGGCAGCTCATTCCAATGCCAAATCACTTTCTCTGGGAAGAACTTCCTGCTAATATCCAGCCTAGACTTCCCCTCGCACAACTTGAGACTGTGTCCCCTTGTTCTGTGCTGGCTGCCTGGGAGAAGAGACCAATGCCCACCTGGCTACAGCCTCCCTTCAGGCAGTTGTAGACAGCAATGAGGTCACCCCTGAGCCTCCTTTTCTTTAGGCTAAATAACCCCAGCTCCCTCAGCCTCTCCTCACAGGGCTTGGTGTTCAAGGCCAGGCTGTATGAGGCTTTGAGCAACCAATTCTAGTTCAGAAGTGTCCCTGCCCATGGCAGGAGGGTTGAAACTAGCTGATTTTTAAGGTTTCTTCCAACCAAAACCATTCTATGAGTGTAGAAATCTGCGCCTGTTGGGGGCACTGAGGTTCTCGCTGCTGATGGTAAACATGATTTGGCTCCCGTACACTCATAATCAGGCTTACTTGTGCTGAAACAGAGATTGCTCTATTGCAGTGCCAGGCCTCTAGCAATACCAACTGTTAAATAATAAACAGGCCCTGGTTGTTGGCAGTGGCTGCCCGGCTCCCCCCCGCCCCTGACAATATGCAGTACCCATTTTCTGGGTTTACCTGCCCGCCTGTGCTCTAAAGCACAGACCAGTGCCCACGTTCAGTGGAGGTGGAAGCAGCACAGAGACATCATTCTCTGTCTAATCTGCTTAGTTTATTATTCTCCAAAGACCTGGGGTGATACAGCAAACATGCAGCGCTTTGGCAGCAGTAACAATGGCTGTGCTGTTGTTCTAGATAATATTACAGACTTTTGCCCAATTCATGGGATGTTTTTTTTCCTCTGTTCATCTGCCCATTCTTTAAGGTTTGTGGGGTTTTTTTTTAGGTTCTGTTGTTGTTGTTGTTTGTTTGGGTTTTTTTGTGCTTTACCCTTTATTTGGAGGAGCAGGGTAGCTGCTGGGAGGGACTAGTTCCTCCTTAATCACCTCTGCAAATTAAAAATGAAAATAGCATGTTTAACTGGTTTGGTCTCCTGATGGCAGAATGGTATTTATTGGGTTTTTATTATTGTTATTGCATTAAGAAGCATTACCAACCGTTTTTCTTGTAGTTTACGGGTAAAATGGGCATCAGAATGAAGAGTAGGTTTGGTTTTGTTTTTTTCAGTGGAAGAGATTCCATTATGGAAGTTACTCCATCAGTAGGTGGAAAAATACTGCAGCAAATACACCCACCCACCCCCACCCCCCCTCCAGTTCTTGTCTCCATTTTGGTGGGTTCTACAGTTTTAATTCCTTATTACTCTGTACACTTGCAGAAAACAGTATGTCCTGGTGTGATGGTTTGAGTGTTACCCCCACACACACACACACACTTTGGAAATCACCCAGACTAGACTCAGCTGGCTCTGGAAATTGAATGAAGCTTATTATTTACAGCTTATCACAATATACAAGCAGATATTTACAGTATATACAGTTATGGACAGAAATATACAAGGTAAAAGGTAATACAGAAACACAACAGCCCTCCCAGAAACCTGAGTCCCCAGGAGGGGCTCTCAACCACACCTTCACCCTCCCCCTACCCCTCTCAACCTTACCCCAGTCCCAACGAAGAATGGAGGTTCAGCCAGGGGGTTAGGAAGCAAAGTGGATTAGTCAGAGAGGCTATAGAGAGAGATGCAGCTCAGAGCTCCCCAGCAGGAGTAGTGAGTTGTCTGTGTTTGGATTCTTCTTCTTGTATCTCTCAGTAAGCCTATGAGTGAAGTAGACCTCATTCTGTTTTCCTTTTCACAGCCTGTAACCTAGTTCTTCTCACCAAAACATTCTAGCTTCAAACTAGCACACCTGGCTTATGCAGAAATGAAGTTCTGCAAGTGTACACTGTACACTTGGAGAAAACAATGTGTCCTGGTTTATGCAGAAATGAAGTTCAAGAGCGTGGAGATAAGTTAGGAAAAATATTTATTGCGATATTATTGTGAAGAAGATGAGATTGCGCTGCAGAGTTAAAATGTAACTGCGTTAATAGACTGGAGTCTACATATTAATTTCCTTTTCACTCTCTAAAACCTTGAGTAGAACAACAAGCCAGAATCTTCACTTGCTGGGATAAGGATTATTTTGGGGAGGGAATATATTTACACAACAACAACAAAAAAAGGCAACCAACAAAAAAAAATCCCTCGACTTACACATGAAATAGATTTTGAGCGAAGTTGTTTTTTCCCCTCTTCCAGATCCAGTGTTTTTTAATTGTGTGGAAACAACTAAACTTTGCACCACAGAGATCACTTTTTGTTCATGCTGTGGGTTAACCATGTGGGTTAAGAATGGTTAACCGTTCTCAGCATCTGTGAGGATGCTAAGAAATATCTTTGTGTGCTAGTTTGAGCCTAGCTGGGATATTTTGCTGAGAGGAATTAGATGATAGGCTGTGAAAAGGAAACAATGGTGATGTCTACTGCACTTATAGGCTTGCTGAGATGTATAAGAACATAAATATAGATAATGGAGTCTCTCTCTTGGCTTTTTGGGCTGCACTTCTCTCTCTAACCTGCCTGACTAATCCTTCTGCTTCCTAACCTCCTTGGCTAGCCCTCCAAACTACCTTAAATGTAAGGCAAAGCCTGGGGTAAGGTAGAGGGGTGGGGAGAAGGTGGAAGGGTGGTTGGGAGCCTCTACTGGGGACTCTGATTTCTGGGAGGGCTGTTGTGTTTCTGTATTACTTTTTAACTTGTATATTTCTGTGTATATTGTAAATACCTGCTTGTATGTTGTGCTAAGCTGTAAATATAAAGCTTTCATTCAATTTCCAGAGCAGCTGAGTCTAGTCTGGGTGGTTTCCCTAAGTGTGGGTGGATAGGTAACATCCAAACCATCACACTGTGTGTAAAAAAAGTGTAAGTGTGATGTTTTCCTCTGTTTGGTGAGAGGAATTCTGTGATACAATTTCCTATCAATTCTACTTGAAACTCTGTCCTTTATCATAATTCTGGCAGATGCAAATATAAAGAAGCATATGTAATTAGGAGTCAGACCTGGGAGCACTGTCCTGTCACTAGCTTTTTATTTCCTCTATGTGACTTTGCCATTACAAGTTTTTAAAACCCTTGCATAAGTATAGAATCACTAAACTTTAGAGGTTGGAAGGGACTTCAGAGGTCATCGAGTCCAACTCCCTGCCAAGGCAGGATCCCCTAGGGTAGTTCACACAGGAATGCATCCAGGCAGGTCTTGAAAGTCTTCAGAGAAGGAGACTCCACAACATCTCTGGGCAGCCTGTTCCAGTCCTCTGTCACTGACTGTAAAGAAGTTTCTCCTCATGTAGTGTTTAGTGTTTAAACTAAGAAACACAAGGCGGTGAGGTCTGAGGCAGGCTGTTGCTGTTCTGTTTAGAATAGGTTGCATAATATATGTATGCCTATCAGTTCTCAGTGAGTCAGTCAAGTTAAATAATCATAGAATGTCTCAGATTGGAGGGGACCCCAGAGATCATCTACTCCAACCTCTCTGCCATGGGTGGGAATGCCTCTCAACTAAACCCGGTTTTGTTCGAGGCCTCATCCATCCTGGCTTTGAACACCTCCAGGGAGAGGACATCCATAACCTCTCTGGGCAGCCTATTCCCAGAATCTCACCACCCTTGTACTGCAGAACACCTTTCTAAGATTTAGTCTAAACCTACTATCCCTCAGCTTAAAACTGTTCCCCTTTGTCCTATCTTTAGATAGGAGGAGTCTGTCTCCAGCTTTCCTGTAGTCTCCCTTCCACTATTGGTCCCCCCCTAGTCTTCTCTTCTGCAGGATGAACAACTCCAGCAGCTTATCCTCATAGACAAGGTGCTATAACCCTTTGATCATCTTTGTGGCCCTCTTCTGCATTTGCTCCAAAGTTTTGTGTGCTTATGATGGGAACACCAGAAACAGATGTAATATTCAAGGTGGGGTCTCATAAGAGCAGAGTAAAGGGGAAAAATTACCTTTCCTGTCCTGCTGGCTACTAATACTCCAGAGGAATTGCCCTTCCTGTCCTGCTGGCTTCTAATACTCCAGAAGAATTACCTTTCCTGACCTGCTGGCTACTAATACTCCAGAAGAATTGCCTTTCCTGTCCTGCTGGCTACTAATACTCCAGAAGAATTGCCTTTCCTGTCCTGCTGGCTACTAATACTTTAGAAGAATAACCTTTCCTGCTCAGCTGGCTACTAATAGTCCAGAATAAGGGGAAGAGACAAATTTGTCTAAATTCCTGGGCCAAACCTCACCCTCTAAATGATGTTAGAGGACCATCTCTTGCTTTTTCCCGTGGTATTTGCGTTCCTAGCATACTTGAGCACTTCTGAAAATTCTTGTGGGTTCTTTTTTTCAGTCATCCCTGAAGTCTTTGGCCTAACCAAGCATTTGGTATGTCGTGGCAGTCTCTACTGAGACTGCAGCTATGACTTCTTTTCCTGTTTATTGTTCACTTGAGTAGATCTCTATGGATGGTCTTTTGATGGCTTCTCAATGGGAGCAAGTTGGAATTTAGCGCCTTTGAAGGGAGAAGTGTTGGGCAATGAACTTTTTGGTTAACATATTCTTTCTGAAGGCTGTAGAATTTAGGTTGTTAGGGATTTTTTTTGTTGTTGTTGCTGTTTCTTTCCTGGATTTTTTTTTTTTTTAAATAAGAATGTTGAATTGATGCCAACAGATAATTTTCAGGAGGTTAGAACAGGGCAGCTACAGGTATGCAGGGAGAGGCAGTGCGCTCAGGAGATTAATGAAGTGCCTTTGCAGCTGCTGTTGTAGAAGCTGGAAACCTTGTTTCATTAAGCAGAAAAATAAACTACAGAAACAGAGGACTCCCTTTCCTTCTTTCTAAAAGTGTTTCCTTTCTTAAAATGCACATTTTTAATCCAGTGGGAAGAGTCTTTTCTTACTGCTGACATACTCCTTAAATCATATTGTTTTCAGGCAGTAGGTAGAGTGTGTAGATGAGTGACATTTGCTTGTAACTGTAACTAAAACACAGTTTTAGTGACATCAAAAAAAAAAGTAGTGCGTTTATAAGCTGAACCCTTTGCAGCATGTAGAAGGAGAATTCAAAGCTAGAGCTAGAAGCAAAAAACATCCCTTATCTCTTTCAGTGCCTGCAGCTGTACCATCTTGGGGTGTGATTTATTTAGCTTAAGAGTTATTTGGTCAGTAGTTGGTCAAGAGAATCACCAGGAAGAGCTGGAAGGAGCTGTGGGAGTGATTCAGTAGATGGTGCTGTTCCCTTGAAGCCAGCTCTGATGCTGGGCCCAGCAGGATATTCAGGGAATATTTCTTCCTATAGCTCTACCTTTCAGGTAGGACCTGAAAATGTAGTTATTTGTTGCCATAAAAATCTTGCTAATGCTTTTTGTCAGCTCTAGCAGTATTCTAATGTACATGTTTAAACTTCTGGGAACATGGGGATGGTAAATACTAGAGGATAACAGAGAATGGTGTCAGAGTCACTTATACCTGAAACTGAAGTTTGCAGCATGTTTTGGGATCTGTGAATTCTAGGAGTTGCAGGATCACAGGATGTAAGGGGTTGGAAGGGACCCAAAGAGATCATCGAGTCCAATTCCCTTGCCAGAGCAGCGCCATAATCTAGCTCAGGTCACAGAGGAATGCATCCATATAGGCCTTGAAAATCTCCATTTCCAGTGTTCTGTGGCCCTTACAGTAAAGAAGTTCCCCCTTGCATTGAGGTGGAACCTCCTGTGCTGCAGCTTACATCCATTGCTCTTTGTCCTGTAACAGGGAGCAAGTGAGCAGAGCCTGTCCCCTGCCTCCTGACACCCAGCCCTCAGGTGTTTGTAAACATTTATTAAATCCCCTCTCAGTCTTCTCTTCTCCAGACTAAAAAGCTCCAGGTCCATCAGCCTCTCCTCATCTCCTAATCATCCTCCCAGCCCTCTGCTGGACCTTCTCCAGCAGATCCCTGTGTCTGTTAAATTGGGGAACCCAAAACTGAATGCTGTACTCAAGATCAGGTCTCACCAGAGCAGAGTAGAGGGGGAGGAGAACCTCCCTTGATCTGCTGGACGCACTCTTTCTAATGCACCCCAGGTCCCATTGGCCTTCTTGGGCACAAGGGCACATTGCTGTCCCATTGACAACTTCTTATCCACCAGGACTCCCAGATCCTTTTCCACAGGGATGCTCTCCAGCAGAGTTGTAAATGGAAACCCCCCACTGTGGCAACAAATGGACAGATTTTTGCTGTGCAATCTGGAGAGCATTCCTTCAGGTAGCCCCAGACTTGGCTTCCAGCACAAGGTGAAGTCAAATCCAGTAGCAGACCCAGAGAGGATTGTAAGCATTCCTGAAATGGGAGTGGTTTGAATGTGAGCACTCAGTGATAGTTCACCACTGAGCTACACTGGTGAAATGCAGTCATTTAATTAGCAAAGCAAGCAATACACTTTTTCAGAGGACTTGAACAGTGTCCTTCCAAGCTGTCTCCAGACTTCAGAATTGTTATTGTCAGAAATCCTCATAAGTACTGGAACCTTTTGTTCTGTTTAGGCTCAGAAAGGAGTGTTAGATCATCTAGTTTGACCACCTGTGTGTCGACAGCTATTAAATCTGTCCAGCCATCCCTATTTTGAACCCAGTTATGGACAGTCAGTGTATCTCCATCATGAAACCATCAGGAGATTAAATCTCCTCCTTTTCACTGATAGTTTTGTTGCAGTGGTTGCAGCTTAAAAATGTGAAACGTGTGTCTGGTTTGATTTGACTTTCTTGGCTTCATATTCCAGACTTTGGTTCTTGTTATGCCTTTCATCAGGATCCCTTTGGAAAACAACACAGTAATGAAAAGTAAAACTGCCTTTCCAAACCTACCCACTACCTCCTGTTTATGCCTCCAAGGATTGTGTTGGCCATCTTCATCACACTTCACTGGGTGTTCATGTGCAGTTGTTTATTTATTGTCACCTCCAAATGCTTTTCACAATCATTGTTTTCCAGGGTGTAGCACACCCATGCCACACTTATGCCCAGTCGTATGGATAAAGTCTATGTTGTTTTTTTTTTTCTTAAAGGTAGGCCATACCAAAAGGTTTTGTTTGAAAGAATAGAAAGTTGTGCAAATGGTTGATGTTCCACATCTGTCAATACCCTGCTCTTTTTATCAGTCTTTGTGTCACCTGGAAATTTGTATCCATGGTGATGTTGTAACAAGAGTCCTTGATCAAAATGCTGAATAGTGTTGGGTTATTACTAACTTTACTTGCATCTTACTGAAATCACCGATGTTTAAGACCCCTAGGTAATACTTTTATGAGGCCCTTCTAGTAGTTAGCTTTCATATACTTCCATTAACAGAACTGGAATGTTCTGTAGTTGTGCTAAGTCAAGTGCTTACAGAACTGTAAGTGTATAAGCTCTTAGGGTTAGAAAACATGTGTGCTTACCAATGAATGGAATCAGGTTTGATTGGTAAAGTCCCTTGTGCATAAACCCACATTGACTACCATTAATTATTTTTCTAACATTTAGTTCTTTATGAAGAAATTCAATGTTAGCATACATGGATGCAGCTTTGCTAGTGTTGGACGGTGTAGATCTGTTGGAGGGTAGGAGAGCCCTGCAGAGGGATCTTGACAGATTGGATGGGTGGGCAAAGGTCAATGGGATGAAGTTTAACAAGGCCAAGTGCAGGGTCCTACACTTTGGCCACAATAACATTCATAGAATCAGCCAGGTTGGAAGAGACCTCCAAGATCATCCAGTCCAACCTAGCACCCAGCCCTATCCAGTCAACTAGACCATGGCACTAAGTGCCTCAGTCAGGCTTCTTTTGAACACCTCCAGGGACAGCAACTCCACCACCTCCCTGGGCAGCCCATTCCAATGCCAATCACTCTCTCTGGGAAGAACTTCCTCCTAACATCTGGCCTAGACCAGCCTTGGCACAACTTGAGACTGTGTCCCCTTGTTATGGCAGCCTAACGTTATCCTTGTTGAAAATGTTTGGGGTAGGGCCTCCCTCTTTATGCATGGTGCAAAGGATTATTTTTTTCCGATCTAACTCTCTGGGTTTGTTGTGATACAAATACATTAACTACCATAGTATATGGATTGAAGGAGTTGGAAGAGAATTTAAGTGATTTACATGTTGTAATAAATTCATGAATTTCAAGCCTACTGTTTTAGCATTAGACTTACTTTACTCAGTAGCCATATTCTGAAACTTAATGAAAGTGCTCTGGTTTCAATAGAAGATTCCTTTACAAGGAAGTTCTTAGTGATAAACCATTTGAAATAGCATTTTTTTTCCAACTTAGTTTTTTTTTCACCCACAATTTTATTATCATTTTCTCATTCTTCTTGATGAAAATGGTATTTTCTGTCTTAAGCAGTTTATCTATATATTCAGTCTATAAGCCCCTCCACCTTAAAAGCTCATAGGAGATTTGGTGAGATACTGTGTACCTTGGGAAGCTTGAATGATTTATTAAAATCCCCACCCTTCATCCCCTTCCAAATACGACAGTCAGAATTCAAAGTGAGAATAATTACAGCTGTGCAGTTACAGCAGTTTTGAAAGACAGGGTAATATGAAGACTCCAGAGGAAATGTTAACAATTCTAATAGTTTTTTTTTTTTTTCATAAAAGACAGAGAGACACTGTCAAACCAGAGTTTTAAACAAAGAATAGGTTAAAATAGGAAAGAAAAAGAAAAGACTTTAAAAGGCCATCGAGGGCCAGTTGAGCCATGGTACTAAGGATGAGTAACAAAAACCTTGTCGTCTAAAACACTGACATCTTGCTAGCAAAAAGACACGTCTGTTATCTACCCCACTAGATAAGTCATGGGAGGGGCAGAGAGGAAAGAAATAAATCTCTTTGGCTACCTCTCTCTGAAATACTAAATTAAGGTTAGTGGCTACTACAAAGCAACAGGGTTTCATCTGTGCCGCACATAGTGAACTATTAGTACAGCTGCTGTATTACACAGTATCACCAAGCTTGGAAGAGACCTCATAGATCATCAAGTCCAACCTGTTACCACAGAGCTCAAGGCTAGACCATGGCACCAAGTGCCACGTCCAATCCTGCCTTGAACAGCTCCAGGGATGGCGACTCCACCACCTCCCTGGGCAGCCCATTCCAGTGTCCAATGACTCTCTCAGTGAAGAACTTTCTCCTCACCTCAAGCCTAAATTTCCCCTGGCGTAGCTTGAGGCTGTGTCCTCTTGTTGTGGTGCTGGCTGCCTGAGAGAAGAGAGCAACCTCCTCCTGGCTACAACCACCCCTCAGGTAGTTGTAGACAGCAATAAGATCTCCCCTGTATACGAGGTCTCCCCTGTATTTATGCAAGCAGAATGGCAGTGCTATTGTCCATCATGGTTTGCCTTTTTTATATCCTCACTTTGAATAATTCATGGCAAAAAAAAAAAAATTATCACTTCATAATGCCACCAACTCGCAGCAGGCAAAACTTGTTTTACATGAGATGAAAACAGATTTTATTTATTTAAGAGTAATATTCAAAGAAAACAACAACTTTTTTGACACCAGCTGCTGGGAAATAAATAGAATATTTTATGGCACACACCAAAACCAAAAGAAGTCCACATGCATTAAAAGCTGTTCCTGAGAGATGGATTACAAAATGAAACACAGACGTGGGGCAGATAAATTTAAACTTGGTGGTCACTGATGTAATTCTGCTTCTCAGTCGAGTGAAGGAAAGGAAACTTCAGAAGAGCGGTACGTTGTGCACGACAAATTCTCTGAATTGCTGCACTCTGTGTGCTTGTGACTGAGGACAGCTTCAGTGACAGCTCCATGAGACCTCTGGAATCCACTAAACCAGATTTTTTTTTCCACACTGAGTGTCAGTTGCGTGAGAAGGAAGCCTCCTTGACTATGTGTTTTTTCTGTATCTGACCCTGGCTCTTTAGCTGGAGAAAACCCTGAATTGGCAGGGTGCAATATTAAGCTACAGCTCTTTTTTAATTTTATCTTTTTATTCTTGAAGTGGCTTGATGAGTGCTGCAAGAGGTATTCTAGAGAAGGCAAATGGGAAAAAAAAAAAAACACAAAAAGGTGGTGCTGCATGCTGCTTTTCCTTTGCAGTTTGGAGAATCATAGAATCAACCAGGTTGGAAGAGACCTCCAAGATCATCCAGTCCTACCTATCACTCAGCCTTGTCCAATCAACTGGACCGTAGCACTAAATACCTCATCCAGGCTTTTCTTGAACACCTCACTGAGCAGCCCATTCCAATGCCAAGCACCCTCTCTGGGAAGAACTTCGTCCTAGCATCCAGCCTACGCCTTCCCTTGCACAACTTGAGACTGTGTCCCCTTGTTCTGTTACTGGTTGCCTGGCAGAAACCAACCCCCACCTGGCTACAGCCTCCCTTTAGGTAATTGTGGACAGCAGTGAGGTCTGCCCTGAGCCTCCTCTTCTCCAGGCTAAACAACCCCAGCTCCCTCAGCCTCTCCTCACGGGGCTGTGTTCCAGGCCCCTCACGAGCTTTGTTGCCCTTCTCTGGACACGTTCCAGTATCTGTGTCCAGTATCTCAACATCTCTCTTGAATTTAGAAGGCTAGAACTGGACACAGAATTGGACATAGAAGGGGGATACAGGGCTGCCCTGCAGTGTGGGTGGGACAGAGACAGGCAGCACTGGGCATGTAAGCCTCTCCCCTCCATTGGCAGCTGGCCTTGGGCTGGGCAGGGTGCCAGAGGCAGCCCTGGGCTTCGTCCTGGCTGCCTGAGAGTCCAAGGAACGCCAAGTGAGTTGGTGCCTCGTTCTGGTGGCGCAGGGAGAAGAAGAGCGTGAGGAAAGCTGCGCTGTGTTCTAGCACAAGAGCAGGCGAAACAAATGCCATCAGTAATATAAATGTTGTTTATTGCATTTTCATGTAAAATTGTTTAACTTAAAAACTCCTAGTGACAGAGGGAATGTAAATCTGAGGCTGAGAGCCTGAGTCACCAGCAGCAGAAGTTTATTATTATCCCTGATAACAGCTGAATTCCAGCCTTCCTGCCTCCTATAAAATGGGGCAGTTTTGTCTATTATTGGCGCCGTGTGCGCCGCTATGGTAAGAGTTTGTCAGCAGTTCAGCTCTAAGCCCCTTTTTTCACGGCTTTATAACTCAACTGTTAAAAATTCACTCCAGGCTAAAACTTGGCACACGAGATGAAGTCTTTGCAAGTTATGCTGAAACTTAGGCTGTCCTCAGGCAGCTTCCTGACAGTGTTAAAGACGCGAGATGTGTGTTTATGGCTTCTTTAAAAGGCAGAGAGAGCAAGGACGGGGGCCCAGCGTTTTGTGCCGTTCATTGAAAGTGATGCAGTGGTTGGATTCTGGCTTGCTTAATAAGGAGCACCCTGATGGCCCCCTGTATTCTTGCATGTCTTAAATTTGGAAGGACTTTTAAGTTTTACATAACTTGTCTGTTAGGTTTATGTGGAGAGCAATCCATCAAGCCATTTGTATACCATTTAAATGGCAACTAAATGCACTGTTGTTTTGATATAGTTTAAGTTTTGAATGTCATTTAACATCTCTATTTTGAAATAACTACCATTAATTAGTTAATATTTGTATTGATACTGGGCAGTGTAACCTGCTCTAAGTGCATGAAGTATATTATTATTTAATACTTCCAGTAATATTTTTATAAGAGAGGGATTTCGAGGCTCTAATACAGTTGTAACTGCTGGGTAGTTGTAATGATGCAACCTTTGCTCTGACACATAGAATCATAGAATCAACCAGGTTGGAAGAGACCTCCAAGACCATCCAGTCCAACCTAGCACCCAGCTCTGTCCAGTCAACTAGACCATGGCACTAAGTGCCTCATCCAGGCTTTTCTTCAACACCTCCAGGGATGGTGACTCCACCACCTCCCTGGGCAGCCCATTCCAATGCCAGTCACTCTCTCTGTCAAGAACTTCCTCCTAACATCCAGCCTAGATTTCCCTCAGCACAACTTGAGACTGTGTCCTCTTCTTCTGGTTCAAAGCATGCTGAAGGGAGCACATTTTGTTGCATTTCTAAGCTCTAGTTCCTCAAGGTGGGGGGATCAACTCTTTGGTTTTGTTGTGTGTTTTAAGTGTTACTTTTAAAAAGTGGTTGAATGTTTTCATGGGATTGTCATCTTCAAAGTAATATGATCAGGTTAGTTTTGATTTTGTAGCTAGTCATGGTCATCAGGGAGTACCTTAAGTGTTGCAGACTGGCAAGAATCCTTTAATGGAAGGAAGTGAATAGCAGTAACTCTTCATGTGGTTATACAGATTTGTAAATACATAGATTTAGCTGTGAAATCTGAAGCTGACCTGAAATAACAAACCTTTTTGTACATCAGAACCAAAAGCATGGGGAAAAGATTACAATAGAGAAAGTCTGTTGGAAGTGCACCAAAGGTAAAAAGTGTTAAATATCCTCTGACATATATGGAAAGATAATGCTTGTCTTATCATTAACAAAATACATATTTGAAAAGAAAAAAGTTAATGCTTTGCATATACAATATTTGTATTTTAGATCTTTTACTTAGGTAGATTTTACTTAGGTTAGATTTTTTTACAGCATTTGACTCATTAAGGAGGAAGTTCTTCCCATAGAGAGTGAATTGCTGGGGGAAGTATAGGCTGGATGTTAGGAGGAAGTTCTTCACAGAGAGAGTGATTGGCATTGGAATGGGCTGCCCAGGGAGGTGGTGGAGTCACTGTCCCTGGGGGTGTTGAGAAAAAGCCTGGCTGAGGCACTCAGTGCCATGGTCTAGTTGACTGGATAGGGCTGGGTGCTAGGTTGGACTGGAGGATCTTGGAAGTCTCTTCCAACCTGGTTGATTCTATGATTATAAATGGCAGATGGTCTAGTTGATTGGATAGGGCTATGTGATAGGTTGGAGTGGATGATCTTGAAGGTTTCTTCCAACCTGGTTGATTCTGTGATTTTATGATCTAATAATTCTGGTTTCTATCTGTTAACGAACATCACTAGAAAAGAAATTGGCCTAATTAAACAAATTCTCTTTTTGTTTGTGATAAATTAGAAATAACCTTGGATGTTTCACAGGTGTCAGTGTTCTGGATTTATAGCATATAGATATATAGCATGTATCTAAAATAAAAATTTGGCCAGCTATCTACAAATCAGTTTGTGTTGTGAGGTAGCTGGTTGGCGTAGACCTCTTTGCTGAGGTCGCCTGATCTGCATGACAGCATCCACACCTGCCCAAAAAACCTTACCCCACACACAATATCGTCATTTCCCCCATTTTTGATAGATGCACTGTCCTCCCTAACCTTGATTATCTGCCCTGGGTTCAGCTGGGGTAGAGTTAATTTTCACAGGAAGCTGGGAGGGGACACAGCCAGGACAGCTGACCTGAATTAGCCAAGGGGGTATTCAATACCACATGACATCATGCTCAGTATATAAACTGGGAGAGCTGACTGGGCAGGGAAGAGGGATGATGGCTTGGGAGTGGGGGGTGCTGGGCAATTGCATTGTGCATCACTCATTTCATTATACTCTTTTATTAGTACTATTGTTGTTTCTTCTCTCCTTGTGTGGTCCTCTAAAGCTGTCCTTATCTCAACCTATGAGTTTTTACCTTTTCTTCCAGATCTCCTCCCCATCCCACTGGGGCTGGGGGAAGCAGTAAGTGGCCGTGTGATGTTTAGTTGCTGGCTAAACCATGATGTCACCCCTAGAGAAAATGGTTAAATAGAGTCTTCTGGGATTTGCTACCAAACATTTGAATGTTTTATTGCACTGGAAATAGTAAATCCATGCAAGGAGCTGTAGCTAGCAGTGAGGCTGATCGCATCTTCTCCTACTAACTTTTTGCTAAACTTTCTTCAAGTCCTGTATGCTTGAGCCTATGAAAGAACTTGAGGTCAAGGGAGTACCTAACTGATAAGAGTTCTGTGTGATCAGTCTTTGAGGTCTCAGTTTAAAAAGCATCATTAACTCAGTGTTACCTTTCAGTGCCTTTCTAAAATCTTTCATTTTCAACGAGAGGCCTGCGTGCAGAATTTAAGAGGCTTATTCTCTTACACAGAAATAATGCTGCTAAGCTGCTAGAAATCTCAGCAGCTTAATATAAATGTTCAAATAATAATAAAAAAAGTTAGTATTTTAACTGTATAACCTTCAAATATAATTAATAATGAAATCCTAAGCAGGAGCCTAGGGGAAAACATTTGGATTCTTTCTATTTGTGGAATAGGTGCAGGTCTCTAGAGTGCAGTTGAAAATAGGGACTAAATGTGAGCCGATGATTTGGAAATCACTAAGGTGTGGTCCTGAATACAGTCATAGTTGGGATATAAAGTAGATCACAGAAGAAAATGAAAACAGAAGGACCTGGGCCACCAACTTCATGCTCAGATAAAATTCCAAACTTGCATACCAGGTGGAGATATGCAGATGAAGAGGTTTGGTTGGGTTTTGTTGGGTGGCTTTGGGAGTTTTTGGTTTGTTTATTGGTTGGGGTTTTTTTGGCTTATTTTAGAATCATAGAATGGTTTAGGTTGGAAGGGACTTCAAGGATCATCCAGCTCCAACCCCCTGCCATAGGCAGGGACACCTCCCACTAGAGCAGGTTACTCAAGGCCTCATCCAGCCTGGCCTTAAACGCCTCCAGGGAGGAAGCATCCACAACCTCCCTGGGCAACCGGTTCCAGTGTCTTATCACCCTCACTGTAAAGAACTTCCTCCTAACATCCAGTCTAAATCTCCCCTCTTCCAGCTTAAACTCATTCCCTCTTGTCCTAACATTACTAGACCGTGTAAATAGTCCCTCCCCAGCCTTCCTGTAGGCTCCCTTCAGATACTGGAAAGCCACTATAAGGTCTCCTCGAAGCCTTCTCTTCTCCAGGCTGAAGAGCCCCAACTCTCTCAGCCTGTCCTCATAGCAGAGGTGCTCCAGCCCTCTGATNTTTGACCTGAGGAGTAAATCGTATTATTATTTTCCTGCCAGTGCAGGAGGTTGTTTATTATTTTTTCACTTCATAATTTCATTCCTTTACCAGTGCCCCCCTGAAGCATAATTATGTGAAACAAAAATTGCCATGAGAGGATGTGTTGTGGCCACCTGTATGATAAGACCATTAAGATTTTTAGCATGGTGAGTTGCTTTTCAGAAATGGTGCCTCCCAGAGAAAGATGATGCTGTCAAGAGTTAGCCAGACTGTGGTTTAGAATAAAACTAAGCAGAAAAAAGAAATGGCCAGGTAACAAAAGGACTTCTCAAGATTGGTGTGTGCACCCCAATGGAGTTGGAATACGTTGCTCTTTCTGCTGTTTTTCAGAGCCTGTGTACCACTTCCACGCTTGAAGGATGCATGGAAGGGCCCCCAGTTTGCTCCTTGATGCAGTGCTTAGAGCTCTGCAGCAGTGTTAGCTGTTGTGGCCATTTAAGCTAGATTTCTAGCTCAGATGTAGGGAAGAGGTGAACATTCCAGGGATAGGCCATATAATGGCAACAATGGATAAGTTAATATAATTTCATTGGAGCATCAAGGGCTTTATGTCTGGGAGCACAGCTTGTTCTTTCCCTTTGTTGGCTTCTGCTGCTTGGGCTGCACCTGCCTCACCTGCCTGCTATCTTCCCCCGCTGCGGTTTTGGCTGTGCTGCTGCTTTTGCTGCTTTTCCACTGCTTGACCTCTTCCCCATCTTCCTTAAGTTTATTATATTTTTTTTCTCTCTAGTTCATTTCTCTTTATACTGTTATACTTAAACTGTAAGAAATACAATTTCATGTTTCCCTGACTTTCCAAAAATCTCTGTGTTGTGGTGAGTTTATTCTACCGGGGGAGAGATCCACCCTAACCTGGGACATTTGTAAACAGGAACTAAGTGATTACATGCCAGAATTTTGGCCTTGATAATGAAATAGGCAGAAAGGAAAACTGTCTGCAGGTACTTCAAACATAAGGGCTGTCCACATAGTACTCTTCCACACTATAAGTGGAAAAGACAGAGGCCCTGAAAATGATTGGTTATTTCTTTGTATTTTTCAGCTCTTTAAGCAACTTGCTGCACATGCTGTAGGCCTGATTAAGAGGGTTAAGTTGAGGGTCGCTACTTTAAAATCCTTGGAGTGACATAATTGAAGGGAAAAAAAAAAAAAAGGAAGATGCAAGTGGAAAAGGAGGTTTGGTGTGCCCAGAAGTCAGCATTTGCATGTTGCTGTCACATTGTGTGACTTGCAGTTATTTCCTTTGAAGGTATCAGTTGCCATTTTACTGTCAGCTTCTGGAAAAGTGGTGGTATTGGCTGATGGAGCAATCATTACTACTTTTCAGAGAAGAAAAGTATTTTTTAACTTGTCTTTTATAGCAACACCCTGAAATGGTTGATGATGGCTAGAAGGGACATCAGAGAAGTCAAACTGTTACATCACATAGCCTATTTTTCAACAGCAAGAAGCAAACATCTCATAATGTGGAAAGGACGCTTCAGATTCACCCCCAATCTACTCTTCTAAACCTCTGCCCCAGCATGTTATCTGTCAGGACTAGATTTCAATCTTGAGGGCCATCTCCTCTGTTACAGGCAATGTTGTGTTGTTCCCTTTCCATTCTCATTGAGTGGCTCCATCATTCCATTTGTACCTTTCATCAACAACAGTTTTCACTGCAGGAGCTGTAAACTCAGGGTGTGTGACTGTCTGTGGTACCTGATGGAAAATCTCTGTTCTCTGCTGCCTTCTCCTTGAGAAAAATCCTGAGCTGATAGAAATACTCGTTTATATTCTTCCCATTGCTCATTAGTGCTTTCAGCTCATGCCAAGTCTTTGTCTCACCTCAAGCAATTGAAGGATGTACCAATGAACTTTAGATTGTGCATGTAGTCTTCAAGTCCGATATGTAACCTTTCACATATGATGGTCATGTATAAATGTGCCTTGTATCATTAACAGTTACCTGTTTTCTGAAACCAAAAGCTGGCTGGTTTGAGGTTGCAGAAACAGAAATAAAGTAGAAACCAACTTTTCCCCTTACTCTGCATTTAGAAGGATGTTCTGGACATCTTAAGGCACTAGCACATAAAGATCATAGAATCAGCCAGGTTGGAAGAGACCTCCAAGATCATCTACTCCAACCTATCACCCAGTCCTATCCAGTCAACTAAACCATGGCACTAAGTGCCTCATCCAGGCTTTTCTTCAACACCTCCAGAGACAGTGACTCCACCACCTCCCTGGGCAGCCCATTCCAATGGCAAATCACTCTCTCTGTGAAGAACTTCCTCCTAACATCCAGCCTAGACCTCACTTGACACAACTTGAGCCTGTGTCCCCTTGTTCTGTTGCTGGTTGCCTGGGAGAAGAGACTGACCTCTCCTCGCTACAGAACTTCCTCCTAACATCCAGCCTATACCTCCCCAAAGCATTAGCAGATTCCCCTAATATTTTAGCGTTTTATTTGAAATCTTAATTTTCTTCAGCAATGTTTGTTGAATGTTGTATCTCCTTAGGGCATACAATTTGTTCATCTTAGCCAGAATCAGATGTAAGTGCTTAATAGATCTGAAATGCAGATCTAGTTTTTTGATTTCTTTAGCTGTCAATTAAAAGCAGAAGACTTCATTTTCTTTATCAGAATGGTGCTTCTTGGTCATATGTAGTCTTGCTCCCAGCTTGAAGTTAACAAGAGGGCTTCTTGTCTTAGGGTTCATTTTTATCAAGACTGCTGAAGGCAGCAGAAAATGTACATTCAGTAATTTTTTAAGACACTTCAGTGAGAACTGAAATTCATGAATCTAGGTTTTCTCTATATTAGTCTTATGGTTCTTGACTTGCTGCCTCAGAAGGTGTGACTTCGCTCCCTGTGATAGGACAAGGAGCAATGATTGTAAGTTGCAGCAAAAGAGGCTCTGCCTCAACGCAAGGAGGAACTTCTTTCCTGTAAGGGTCACAGAGCACTGGAACAGGCTCCCCAGAGAGGTTGTGGAGTCTCCTTCTCTGGAGACTTTCAACGCCTGTCTGGATGTGTTCCTCTGTGATCTGTGTTAGATAGTATTGTCCTGCTCTGGCAGTGGGATTGGACTCAATGATCTCCTTGGGTCCTTTCCAACCCCTAACATCCTGTGATCCTGTGACCTCTCACTGAAGTATTTTCTGGTTTTTGAGATGTTTATAAATCCAGCTCTGTGGTGCTTAAGGTATGAACTTGCACTGTGGGAATGAGTAGTGTTTCTCTCTAACTCTGTCTTTTTTTTATGAACCTTGGGTGAATCAGCTTTATTATTCAGGGTTATATTCCTCTAGTAAATTTGGTTGAAATTGGTCAATTAACAGTATTAAGGAGAGAATGTGTCCAAACACAGTTTTAGCCTTAAGAAGACCAAGAGAAAAAGCTGGCATACATAGACAGAATATCCTTAGTTACTCCATGTTTAACCAACGATTTGCTCTATGACCTTTGGCAAACCACTTGTCTCTTTATGCAGTAAGAAAATGCCAATTGATTGAAGCCATCTTCAGGTAGAGCGAGGGCCACTTTTACATTCCTGATTTGAGGATCTCAGAGGTTTTTATTGCCATATACTGAGAAGGCCTCTCCTCATAAGGAGGAGATAAGCCCTACTCATAGGGCATGTGTTCCAGGCCTTGAATTTAATTCATTTGTGTACACAGAGTTTCATCTGTTTGTCAGGCATGAAGCTAACCATTTGATATGTCATAAATTTAATATGTCCTCATTGTGCAACAAAGTTATTCGTGTTCGCAGAATTTGTTATAGCACTTTATAAAAGGGAGAGAGTATTTGGTATTGGGCTTGGGTGTTTTGTTGTTGTTTTGTTTGGTTTCTTGATTTTTTTGGTGTTTGTGTTTTTTTTTGTTGTTGTGGTTTTTTGTTTGTTGGTTTGTTTTAGTTTGTTTCATTTTATGATCTAGGAAGTTGAGAAGAAGCTGCTACCTCTACAGGGGTCTGTGATGCTAACAAGTTTTCCATAGTTATTACTGACACACATGGTCTCTTGGCCCTTTTTTTTTTGGGTATTCTGTGGGGAGTTCTCAGTGACTATCAGCCAGCAGGCTTACTGCAAGAAATCCTAAGGGTGATCAGCCAGAAGTTACATTAGACTATGCAAAATTATATTTAATGCTTTTTCCAACTCAGGACCTTGCTTTATTTTGCTAACAGTTATTAACATAGGGCCTGCTTGTCCCAGTTGCCAAAAGATGATGGGAAGCTGTTGTAAGACACCATGTAAGGATGTCTCATTTGTAGAGATGTGAAATCTTGAGCTATGTAGCCCTTATCTGTTGGGAAGAACAATGGAAGACTGCTTCTGGGTACCTCTGTAGACAGGAGGGTAGCGTGGTATCAGGTGAGCTTATCGTGATGTGGTTCTCCTGGCATTGCTTACGCAGTGTCAGTGGCATGAAGTGCAGCCTATGAAGAGTTGGTTAAAAACTACAGATGTTCTAGCTTGAAAGGGAGGATCCTAGGCTTTCTCTGATGTCCTTTGTTTAAAATTCTTTGTTCAAAGTTCATGTCTGTTCCAGCTTGTCTTTATGTGTATCTTCCCTTCAAGTATTGGCAATAACAGAAATCATGTCTTTACTAGATGACTTCTTGAAATCCTTAGATGAGATGACATACAGTTTCAACTCTATATTGAAAATTCTGGTGGTTCTTTCAGTAAGATGTATTTTTCCAAGTTTTGCCTATGAAATTGCATTAAGAAACTTAACAAACAATGTCTTGAACACCTGGATGAATAAAAATTACTTTCCTGTTTAGTGGTTTCAACTTAAATATAATCATCCAGTGTTGTGCATCCACCAACCCAGAAGCTGTCCACAGCAACTTTCAAGAAAGTAATATTGTATCATTAAAAATGCAAGGGGAAGGTACAACTGAAAAGAAAAAGGTGTTTAGTACAGGAAAGTATGACAGCTTTGTACTTAATGATTTGCCATTGGAATGGGCTGCCCAGGGAGGTGATGGAGTCGCCGTCCCTGGGGGTGTTCAAGAAAAGCCTGGCTGAGGCACTTAGTGCCATGGTCTAGTTGACTGGCTAGGGCTGGGTGCTAGGTTGGACTGGATGATCTTGGAGGTGTCTTCCAAGAGACCTGGTTGATTCTATGATTCTTGAACTGTGTGAATTTTGTCTTTTATAAGCCATATCTGAGGAAATTAAAAGAAGAAATGTGCACAAAACTGGGGATTGGTACAAGCCATGTCCTTCAAAGATACACACTAGGTTATGAAAAAGGAAAGAGCACTTGCATTTCTTATATATACGTATCTATGTGTGTATAAACAAAAAACTTTCAAAGCAAAAGTCAGTAAGTTCACTCCACTTCTCCCATCCTTACTACTCTTAGTCCTTTCAGCCTCCTTTTTTAAATTAGGATTATTTGCTTTCTGTGCAGACCTTTAGGCAGTCATTTTGTATTGCAGGGAGGTTATTCTTCCTCTGTACTCAACACTGGTCAGGTCACACCTTGAGTACTGTGTCCCGTTCTGGGCCACTCAATTCAAAAGAGATGTTGAGGTGCTGGAACATGTCTGGAGAAGGGCAACAAAGCTGGTGAGAGGCCTGGAACACAAACCCTGTGAGGAGAGGCTGAGGGACCTGAGGTTGTTTAGCCTGGAGAAGAGGACACTCAGGGGGGACCTCATTGCTGTCTACAACTACCTCAAGGGAGGTTGTAGCCAGGTGAGTGTTGATCTCTTCTGCCAGGCAACCAGCAATAGAACAAGAGGACACAGTCTCAAGTTGTGCTGAGGGAAGTCTAGACTGGATGTTAGGAGGAAGTTGTTGGCAGAGAGAGTGATTGGCATTGGAATGAGCTGCCCAGGGAGGTGGTGGAGTCACTGTCCCTGGAGGTGTTCAAGAAAAGCCTGGCTGAGGCACTTAGTGCCATGGTCTAGATGACTGGACAGGGCTGGGAGATAGGTTGGACTGGATGATCTTGGAGGTCTCTTCCAACCTGGTTAATTCTATGATTCTGTGACACCGATTTCAATTTTTAGGCTTGCAAACTGCCTTTAAAGACCGCTTCCACTTTAATATTTCTGGCTTCTGGCTTGAAACAATTGCCATTTTACCTAAAAGGGCAACATGTTTACCAATCGTTTGTGAAATCGCTTTTGAGAGTAATGTGTTTCCTGAACATCTCTATTTTTAGCACAGTGATAGCTCAAAGCTAAGACCCCTTCTTAATTGGAACTGTACTTGTGGGAACTTAAGGACAGGGTTCTTTCATTTTTTCCTGATATGGACATGTCTTAATGTGGAAGATATCTTAGGAAATCTGAGACAATCCTCCTCTTATTCATAGCTGTGAAGTTTCTCTCCCCTCCAGGAGGAATCATGTAATTTTCTATTTGAGAACTAACTGTGGTTGCTTCCAGTGCAAAGTTAAATCTTCAATGTATTTTGTGTGTATTTTTATCTTTTTTTTTTTTTTTTTTTTTTTTTTTTTAATGAAGTTTTGCAACTTGGGGGTGGTAAGATAAGCCAGAGATATATAACTAAAGAGTTTTCTGCAGGCCATCACCAAGGGCCTCAACAGTGGGACACCAAGCTAGGAGCAGGTGTTGATCTGTTGGAAGGCAGGAGAGCCCTGCAGAGGGACCTGGACAGGCTGGATGGGTGGGCAGAGGCCAATGGGATGAAATTTAACAAAGCCAAGTGCAGGGTTCTGCACTTTGGCCACAACAACCCCAAGCAATGCTACAGGCTGGGGACAGAGTGGCTGGAGAGCAGCCAGGAGGAAGGGGTACTGGTGGATCTGG
>WAAF01005427.1:87197-98407 GCA_013400475.1 Tricholaema leucomelas
AACATAAACCCTATGAGGGGAGGCTGAGGGAGCTGGGGTGGTTCAGCCTGGAGAAGAGGAGGCTCAGGGCAGACCTCATTGCTGTCTACAACTACCTGAAGGATGGTTGTAGCCAGATGGGGGTTGGTCTCTTCTGCCAGGCAACCAGCAACAGGACAAGGGGACACAGTCTCAAGTTGTGCCGAGGGAAGTATAGGCTGGATGTTAGGAGGAAGTTCTTCACAGAGAGAGTGATTGGCATTGGAATGGGCTGCCCAGGGAGGTGGTGGAGTCACCGTCCCTGGGGGTGTTCAGGAAAAGCCTGGCTGAGGCACTTAGTGCCATGGTCTAGTTGACTGGATAGTGCTGGGTGCTAGGTTGGACTGGATGATCTTGGAGGTCTCTTCCAACCTGATTGATTCTATTCTATTCTATTCTATGGACCATCGTGCTGCTTTAAGAGAAATGGCAGTAGTGCATGACTCTTCAGAAGTCCTGCAAATAAACAGTGGCCTGGAACATTTTGTTAACGTTTTAAGAACAATAAGGGCATACAGGTTTAATAGGCTAATATGCTGAAGTGGCCTTGGCACTATCTTAACACAGCAGGATTTTCTGCAGCCTGCAGAGGTAGGAAATAGTCCTGTACATGTTTACTGTGGAGGACTTCCTCCTTTTGGACTTGACATGGCTTAGAACAAAGTAAATCAAACTTTTCTCGTGTAATTCACCAGTAGAAGAAGATTTTGAAATACAGTAGAGAGTTCTTCATCTGTCTCTGTGAACATGAAGACCTTGTTGCACTAGTTACTTTTTATTAATAAAATGACAGAAAGATCACTGACTATATAAAAGTCTGGACTGGTTTTAGTTAGATCTCAGAAGATGGAAAGTTCCTCTTTTGCCCAGATGTGAGATTCTCTCATGGTTGGAAATACAAAGCCATTAGTAGGCTGGACGATCCTGGTGGTCCTTTCCAACCATAGTGATTTATAGTGATTAGATGTACTGAGGGATTTGGTTTAGTCAAAGACTTGTCAATGTGAAACCAATGATTGGACTCCATGATCTTGAAGGTCTTTTCCAATCTAAGAAATTCTGTGATTCTGTGATTAATGCTGTAGTGCATTGTTAAAAAAGAAAAGCTAAAGCTAAAGAAGAGAACGGCATGAAGGACAGTCTTGTCTTAGCTGGTTACAGAAGGGGATATTGGCAACTGGACTCCAGCATGTAGCTGCTCATATTGCTGTTATCTCCTCATAGGAAGGGGAGCTTGTTTGTAAATAATTCTGAGCTTTGAGAAGCAAAGGCAATGATCTTCCACAGAATGCAGTGAAGTGTTTTATTTCCTGTCAGGCTTCATGTGCCATTACTGGGAGCTGGGGTTGTTTAGTCTGGAGAAGAGGAGGCTCAGGGGTGACCTCATTGCTGTCTACAACTACCTGAAGGGAGGTTGTAGCTAGGTGGGGGTTGGTCTTTTCTCCCAGGCAACCAGCAATAGAACAAGGGGACAGTCTCAAGTTGTGCTGGGGGAGGTCTAGGCTGGATGTTAGGAGGAAGTTCTTCCCAGAGAGAGTGATTGGCATTGGAATGGGCTGCCCAGGGAGGAGGTGGAGTCATTGTCACTGGAGGGGTTCAGGAAAAGCCTGGATGGAGCACTTAGTGCCATGGTCTAGTTGATTGGCCAGGGCTGGGTGCTAGCTTGGACTGGATGATCTTGGAGGTCTCTTCCAACCTGGTTGATTCTATGATTCTATGATTACTGTGGAAGGTACAGGTTCAACTTTTGTTCCTTGTGCGTTGCTTAGTATTGGGGGGAGTGTGGAGGGTGAGGTGATGCTGGTCTGCATTATTTGAAAAAGAAATCCTTAGCATATGAAAAGAAATCAAGCAGCTCCTCCATGACAGACCCACTTGCATTGTGTAGTTATTTGTAGAGAACATACTTCAAGAGTGCTGAAGCTCTTTCTGGAGGAGGTGCAGAGGAGGGAAAGAGAAGGGGTGTTTAGATCTTCCACGCAAATTGCAGGCAAGTTCATCTATGGTAAATGTAAATGTATCTCACCATGACAAAAAGTCTTGAAGAATCCCTGATTCTAATCCCATCAAGATATGATGAAGAAATAAAACAGTTGTGTAATATGTAACTTATTGGGATTTTTATTTCTGACTATAGTTTTCACCACCTTAACAATTTTGGCCTGAGATCTTTTTTCTGGGCTTAGTGGCAACATAAAGGCATCAGATGAAGCACACTGCAAGATTGAGATTGGCTGATGTTTGCTTATATCACCATGACTGAATGTTACCAATTTTAAAATGCTTCTTTGTTGTTCAGGAAATTTTAAAACAGCTTTGATTTCAAACATAAAACTTGGCAAGTGGCTGGTCCATAATGTGTTCTAATCACTTCTGATACTTTGGAAAAGGCTTGAAAAAGCTTGAATTAGTTATTTTATTAGAAGTCTAGTTATCAGTTATGTATCTGAGCTTCATTATATATCAGTTACATATCAGAGTTTTGTTATTGGAACATAATTATCATATGGCCTTGTAGTCCCTTGCCCAATATTAGTGTTAACATGCTGGAACTTACTTTTGTATTGCATTCTACACATTTTTTTGTTGTTGTTTGATTTTTTTTTTACTGTTAGAAGTTTCAGTTCTGTAGTTTGGTTGACCACCAGAAGGATGCATTTGATCTCATCTGTTTTGTTTAAACGTAGATGGTTTGGGTGTTTCCCACCTCCCCCACACTTTGGAAATCACCCAGACTAGATTCAGCTGGCTCTGGAAATTTGAATGAAGCTTTTATTTACAGCTTAGCACAATATACAGGCAGATATTTGCAGTATATACAGTTATATACAGAAATATACAAGGTAATAGGTAATACAGAAACACAACCACCCTCCCAGAAACCTGAGTCCCCAGGAGGGGCTCCCAACCACACCTTCGCCCTCCCCCTACCCCTCTCAACCTTACCCCAGTCCCAAGGAAGAATGGAGGTTTGGCCAGGGGGTTAGGAAGCAAAGTGGATTAGTCAGAGAGATGGCAGAGAGGGTAGAGGAAAAAAAAATGCAGCTCCAAGTTCCCCAGCAGAAGAAGCAGTAGTGCCTTATCTATGTTTGGATTCTTGTTCTTATACCTCTCAGCAAGCCTATGAGTGAAGTAGACATTGGCACTGTTACCTAATCCTTCTCACCAAAACATTCTAGCTAGCTTCAGACTAGCACAGAGCTGAATAACCAACCTTAGTTTTTCAAATTACTTTATTGAGTTAAAGATGTTTTGTGTTTTGTGGTGAATTATGGTCTTGGCACTTTGAACACTTCAGCCATTGCAGAACCTTTGCTAGCCTGAGCTCTTACCTAACATGTGGTCTTCATCTTGCACAGATGAAGCAGAGATACTGCATAGATTTAAGTGTGCACACGCTATAGCTCACGTCCCTAGAATTAACTACAAACATAATTTGTACTGGACCAGAGCAGGAGGATGCTGAGGTCTCTGAATCCAGCCCTGCTACATACATAGATATACTTTGCCTCCAGCAAAAGTAGTCATTCTTCTTAAAAATCCATTTTTAACTTATCTTGTAATTATGCTGTTCCTTTGTTAGCGGGATGTGGCTAGCAGTGTAAAAACCTTTTTGTTGTTCTTACTAATAATGAAAGTAAATGGAAGTTGTTGGGGTTTTTCTCTGTATTTTCCAAATATTATTTCCTGTTCTGACACAGTGATAAGTTCAAATCATTACTGATATATTGTCTTTTTCTGTATTGTTTTGAGGGAGGGAAGAAATATTACAGTAGAGCTTTGTCAAATCATAATGTAGGAACTGAACTTTCCTGAACTTTTGTATATTTCCAGCTTGGCCTTAATTTCACTTCATAGAATCATTAGGTTGGAAGGGACCTCAAGGATCATCCAGCTCCAACCCCCTGACATCTTTGTCAGTGACATGGACAGAGGAATTGAGTGCACCCTCAGCAAGTTTGCAGATGACACCAAGCTGTGTGGCACAGTTGACTTGCTGGAGGGCAGGGATGCCATCCAGAGGGACCTAGACAGGCTGGAGAGGTGGACCCAGGACAACCTTGTGACGTTCAACAAGGCCAAGTGTAAGGTCCTGCACCTGGGTCAACGCAGTCCCAAGCACAAATCCAGGCTGGGTGGTGAATGGCTGAGAGCAGCCCTGAGGAAAAGGACCTGGGGGTCTGGGTTGACGAAAAGCTCAACATGAGCCAGCAGTGTGAGTGCAACCCAGACAGCAGCTGTGTGCTGAGCTGCAGCAAGAGCAACCTGGACAGCAGGGCAAGGGAGGGGATTCTGCCCCTTTACTCTGCTCTCGTCAGACCCCACTGGGAGTACTGTGTGCAGTTCTGGAGCCCCCAACACAAGAAGGANTGGTGAGACACCGGCACAGATTGCCCAGGGAGGTAGTGGATGCTCCCTCCATGGAGGTGTTCAAGGCCAGGCCTTTCGCAGCCTGGACTAGGCCTGGAGCAACCTGCTCTAGTGGGAGGTGTCCCTGCCTATGGCAGGGGGTTGGAGCTGGATGATCCTTGAGGTCCCTTCCAACCTAAACCATTCTTTGATTCTAGGATTCTGTGAATAAAGCTGGGAGGTTGATAGCATTGTCCCCTGTGATATTGAATCTCAATAGCCTGTACAATTAGATATTGTTCAGTGTCCTCCTTGGGCACTGAGCTTAATATGACAGTTACATAAACTGAAATAATGTGAAACTTCTGGCTGTGGTCTGTGCTTGACATGTGCAAGATGAAGCTGGTTTTGAACTTGAAGTTAATGACCTGCTGGCAAAAGAATAAGTAAATATAGAAACATAGAACGGTAGGCATTGGAAGGGACCTCTGAAGAGCATTGAGACCAACGCCCCTGCCAAAGCAGAATCACCAAGGGCAGGTGGATCTTGAAAGTCTCTAGAGAAAGAGACACCAGAACCATTCTGGGCAGCCTGTTGCAGTGCTCCATAATCCTCAAAAGAAAGAAGTTTCTGCTTCTGTTGAGGTATAACTTATTGCATTCCAGTTTGTATCCATTGCCCCTTGTCCTACCAACAGGACACCAGTGAAGAGAGACTGACCTATTTTTCTTGAGACCTGCCTTTCAGGTATTTGTAAGATACCAGAAGTAAAAGAGTGCATTGATTTGTGCTTCTGCATGTGGTGGGATCCACTCAGTCCATGCATAATCTGGAAGAGTTCTGATTATTGCTCAAGGTGTAGTTGCTTATGTTCAGTCCAAACTTAACATGTAGTCCTAACTTTGCTTTCTACTAAAAGGTAGCACATCCCTTCTTACGTGTCTAAGCCCTAAATTTCTCCCAAGCTTCGCAATAAGTCTGTAAAGATAAGTTCCAAGGGAAGGGCAGAAAGCCCTTTTAGAAACTGCTTTTTGTTGTCAAAGTAGGTGGCTGCTTAGAGTAGCAAAGCAATGATGGACCTCCTGTTCTGTCTCATGCACCTTTCCATTATGGACTAAAAGTATGCTGGGGTGGTTTCAGTTGGATATTAGGGAAAATTTCTTTATGGAAAGAGTGGTCAGGCACTGGAACAGGCTTGCCAAGGAGGTGGTCGAGTCACCATTCCTGGAAGTGTTCAAGAAATGTGTAACCATGCCACTTTGGGATATGGTGGTCATAGGTTTAAGGTTAGACTCTGTGATCTTAGAGGTCTTTTCCAGTCAAAATAATTCTGTGACTCTGATTTTTTTTTTTTTTTTTATATATATGTTTCTTATTTCTGAATCATCAAATTCTGATGTTGCCAATATTTGCCTTCTTTTTCTCATCCTTAATGTATCTGCTTAATGATAATCCTAGCAGTCATTGGTTTGCAATGGAGTTGATTCTTCTTACTATTCTTATTTAATACCATTGATTTATAACTCATTGCTTCATATCTTTTGGTTACTTTTAAATCCACCTTATTGTGTTATTATCCAGACCATAATACTCCAGTCTCTGTTTGAGCTTCCTGTGTCAAAGGCCTTGCTAAAATCCAAACGTATTATATCCACTACATCTCCTTTATTCACACAGTTTGTCACTGCGCTGAACCATCGCAATGGAACATGTATTGGTGTGAGTTTCTGGGTTAAAGCAGCACAAAATGTGAAGGTTCTGCTGTGATTATAAGACAGAGCCAGCTTCTTAAGGGGTATTATAATTTTCTGCACTAAAGGTAATTTGAGCCGTGGGAGATGATACCATTCAACAGGAGCAGTGAGGCTGTGAAGATCAAAGCACTATGAACCTTGAAAGGAAGTGGGAGAAGCTTATATGCTATGATAACTTGTAAAGGACGTAAGCAAAGTCCTCAAGCTGTATTCCAAGCGATGCTCGGAGAATATCAGCTTCAGAGCAGCTTTGCAAAAAAGAAAAGACACAACAAGTCTTTGGAGAAAGAATTGTTTGGGCAAGGCCTTGTGAAAGCTTCATGCTGTCACTGTTCCTGTTCCTTGGGAACATAAACAGGATCTAGGGACAGCTTGTGCAAGAAAACAGTTGGAATGGGGAATATCATGATTTTTCAGCAGCCAACTTGATTGCCATCACCGCCCTTGTGTAGGAGGAAAGCTTCAAGAGGTATTTAGAAGGATGCTGGGTCCCACCTGGCTATAGAGGAACTGCTGGTTAAACTGCACATTAGGAGTATGGGTCAGGCTTTGAGCGCAGTTAAAAAGAAACTAACTCTTTGGCGGGTTGAGAAGTTCAGCTTCTAATGTGCTTTCACAGCTGGGCTTCTCAAGTGCTTGTTGCTTACTCTGTTAGCAGTAGGAATAAATGAGAGGGGTGGACTGTGCTATTAAGGGATCCAACACACTTAATGGGTACGAGGGCCCCTGTGGTGAAATTGCATCCAGTGCCTGTTTTGAAATGACCATTAGGATGGATTATTCATCACAGTTTTTATTCAGTTGAGTGTCTCTAACTTCCTGAAACCCAAATTTCAAGGAGTGTTAGTTTTTGCCCAGAGGCAGTTATTTTTCATACTTGAACAAAATAATTCCAACACTATTGGAGGGTGTGTGAAAAGTAGCCAAAATTGCACTTTTTTCTTGATGAAAATGCTTTTCTAGACAAAAAAAGCTGTGTTTTGAGAATTAAAATTTGAAATGGATACACTCTTCACTGGGAAAATAAACTCAAAAGATGAATGCCATAAGGAAGGCAAAAATCTCTGAGGGCACCCAGCTTTGCAGTGAACTGGAAACAGATGGAGATTTACCTTTTTGACAAAGAAATCATAGAATCAGTCAGGATTGGAAGGGACCCCAAGGATCGTCTAGTTCCAGCTCCCCTGCCATGTCCAGGGACACCCTATCCTAGAGCAGGCTGGCCACAGCCTCATCCAGCCTGGCCTTAAACACCTCCAGGGACAGGACCTCAACCACCTCCCTGGGCAACCCGTTCCAGGCTCTCACCACTTTCACGCTGGACAACTTCCTCCTTACAGCCACTCTGAATCTCCCCACCTCCAGCATTGCTCCATTCCCCCTAGACCTGTCACTCCCTGAGAGCCTAAAAAGTCCCTCCCCAGCCTTCTTGTAGGTCCCCTTCAGATACTGGAAGGCCACAAGAAGGTCACCTGGGAGCCTCCTCTTCTGCAGACTGAACAGCCCCAACTCTTTCAGTCTGCCTTCATAGCAGAGGTGCTGCAGCCCTCTGGTCATTCTCGTGGCCCTTCTCTGGACATGTTCTAGCATCTCCACATCCCTCTTGTAATAGAAGTTCCAGAACTGGATGCAGTACTCCAGGTGGAGTCTCAGCAGAGTGGAGTAGAGGGGAAGAATCACCTCCCTCCATCTGCTGGCCACACTTCTGATGCAGCCCAAGATCTGGTTGGCTTTCTGGGCTGCAAGTGCACACTGCTGGCTCAGTTGTCCACTCCTGCAGTGTCAGGAACTTTTACTCCCTGCACAGTGCCGTTAAGTTGTCCTCTGCTCTTGTTTTACCTAGTCACTAAAATACCCAATTTCTCCCATCAGCAGCCCTGTGACTCTGGTTTAAGCTGCAGTCCTAAAGGTTTGGAGCAGCCCAATCCGGTGCTGCTATACCATACAAATGGCCATGAGTTGAAAGAACTGGAAATGATCAGAACTCTTGTGTACTTGGAATTGCACAGAGGGCCCTAATTCAGAAAAGCATTCACTTTGGAGAGGTTTCTTCAAGCATAGGCATTGCTTTTTATTTATTTTTTTATTCTATCCCCTCAAGGCAAGATGATGGTGACAAAAGAAACCTGTTTATAGAGAACTAATATCAACTGAAGCACATTCACCTTAAAAAAAAGCAGCAGTGGTGTAATGATACATCTATATTAATAAGATCTGTTCTTACTGTTGAGCCTAGACAGAACATGCTGCTGATGTGTCTATACTGGTTCTAATTTCAAAGTTTCCTTATTTACTGTTAGATGAGGGGTCTGTAGAGCATCAGCCTCCCTCACACTCTGATTTCTGTGAGGCAATTAGTCCCTGGCCCTGCTTATGTTTTCAAACCTAGAATGTTGAAAAGTAACCTGGACCATATCACAAGTCATTATTTGGATTCTGAAGTTGGAGCGAGATCTCTTGACTGGTCCCTCAGCTTATTTGAAAATTCTCCCAAGAGAAGTGATTCTACCATTCTGCTCTGTTCTGTTGAGACCTTACCTGGAGTACTGTGTCCAGCTCTGGAGCCCCCAACACAAGAGAGGCATGGAGCTGGTGAAGCAGATCCAAAGGAGTGCCACAAAGATGATTAGAGGCCTGGAGCATGGTTCCTGTGAAGACAGGCTGGGAACACCTTGTAACTACAGTATCTAAAGGGGACCTACAGGAAGGCTTTAGAAGGACAAGAAGCTCAACATGAGCCAGCAGTGTGCACTTGCAGCCTGGAGGGGCAACCAAATCCTGGGCTGCATCAGGAGAAGTGTGTCCAGCAGGTCGAGGGAGGTGATTCTCCCCCTCTAGTCCACTCTGCTGAGACTCCACCTGGAGTACTGCTGTTCTGGAGCAGTTCTGAAGCCCCTGTTACATGAAGGATGTGGACATGCTGAAGCATGTCCAGAGAAGGGCCATGAGGCTGATGAGAGGGCTGAACAGCTCTGCTATGAGGACAGACTGAAAGGGTTGAGTCTGTTCAGTCTGGAGAAGAGGAGGCTCCCAGATGACCCTCTTGTGGCCTTCCAGTATCTGAAGGGGTCTAGAAAGAAGCTTGGGAGGGACTTTTTAGGCTCTCAGGGAGTGACAGGACATGGGGGAATGGAGCAAAGCTGGAGGTAGGGAGATTCAGACTGGACGTGAGGAGGAAGTTGTTCAGCATGAGAGTGGTGAGAGCCTGGAATGGGTTGCCCAGGGAGGTGTTTGGGGCCCCATGGCTGGAGGTGTTTAAGGCCAGGCTGGATGAGGCTGCAGCCAGCCTGCTCTAGGGTAGGGTGTCCTGGGGCATGGCAGGTGGTTGGAACTAGATGATCACTGTGGTTGCTTCCAACCCTAACTGATTCTATGATTCTATGTTTCAGTAGTTTTAAACTGGGGCAGGGAAGGTTTAGCTTGGTTATAAGGAGAAAATTCTTTATAATGAGAGTGGTGAAATACTGGAACAGGTTGCCCAGGGATGTAGTTGAGGTCCTGTCCCCGGAGACATTCAAGATCAGCCTTGATGCATCTCTGGGCAGCCTGATCTAGTTGGAGGTGTCCCTGCTGACTGCAGAGGGGTTGAACAAGATGATCTTTGAAGGCTCCCTCTGATGTGATGCGATCTGTGAATCTGTGTTGGACTTAATTTTTTTTTGTTGGTGGAGTTTTTTCAGTTGTTTTATTTGTGGTTTTGTTTTTTTTTCCCCCCTTTCCCTAGTTGTTGAAGAAAACTTTCTTAATATATTCAATGAGGGACTTTTTTTCCTGAGTAATGACATTATTTTACTTCCCTCGAATAGTTAGTTGTGGCAGTTGCTTCAGCATTGATTTGCAGTTCAGAAGTGAGAGCAGTGGTATGAGCAAGGACTTAGAAAAAGAATCAACTGGTGTAAATTCTGTGCAGAAAATTTTAAAGCTATCAATAATTGCTGTGCTATATTCTCTCCCTCTCATAGCTAATCAACTGTATATAATTCTCATTAACCTGCTTCAGCTGACTCCAGGTATTCAAGGAGAATCAAACCCTTACAGATACGGAACTTCCTTATTGCCGAGAGGTTGCAGAAGGCTGACATTTTCTGCAATGTTTTCCAGTACTAAACAGTATTTTTCTCTCTCTCTCTCATTTTCAGATAGAATGAATGTGGTTTTTTTACAGAAGTGGAGGCACTAGGCCATGAGTCAGGCACAGTAGAGTTGGGTGCCGTACAAGTTGTGGGATACTGATAATGAGCTTCGGTTGTACAGTCATTAGACTTGCTCTCATGGTTTTCAGGCTCTGCATAAACTTTATGGCAAGCAGGAATCATGAGAAAGCAAAATAAAATGCATTTACCTTCAGATACTTGTTTTCATAGAATGATTCTATGAAAAGAAGATTGAAAGCCTTTACTGGGAACTAACACTTGCTCTCCTGCTAACACTAGTGATGTACCTCATTCCTCACCTGGCCATATGTGTCGTTCTTGCAATTCCAGCTCTTGGGCCTCTCAGTCAGAAGTTCCCTGGCTGGTCTTAAGCTGTGTGCATTGATTTCCATAGGGTGGTTATGATACCCCCTTTCAGACAATGGTCAGTGCTAAGCATTCTCACTCCTGCACAAGAATGTGGGCCTCCTGTTGAAGAAGCTGCCACTAGAATAGAATCAATCAGGTTGGAAGAGACCTCCAAGATCATCCAGTCCAACCTAGCACCCAGCCCTGGCCAGTCAACCAGACCATGGCACTAAGTGCCTCAGCCAGGCTTTGCTTGAACACTTCCAGGGATGGCGACTCCACCACCTCCCTGGGCAGCCCATTCCAATGCCAATCACTCTCTCTGTGAAGAACTTCCTCCTAACATCCAGCCTATACTTCCCTCGGCACAACTTGAGACTGTGTCCCCTTGTCCTGTTGCTGGTTGCCTGGCAGAAGAGACCAACCCCCACCTGGCTACAACCACCCTTCAGGTAGTTGTAGACAGCAATGAGGTCTGCCCTGAGCCTCCTCTTCTGCAGGCTGCACACCCCCAGCTCCCTCAGCCTCTCCTCATAGAGTTTGTGTTCCAGGCCCCTCACCAGCTTCGTTGCCCTTCTCTGGACA
>WAAF01005427.1:98555-160137 GCA_013400475.1 Tricholaema leucomelas
AAGATATTGAACAGGACTGGGCCCAGCACTGATTCCTGGGGAACACCACTAGTGCCAGCTGCCAACTGGATGTGGCACCATTCACCACCACTCTCTGGGCCTGGCCTTCCAGCCAGTTCCTGACCCAGCACAGAGTGAATCTGTCCAAGCCACGAGCTGCCAGTTTAGCCAGGAGCTTGTTGTGGCAGACAGTGTCAAAGGCTTTGCTGAAGTCCAGGTAGACTACATCCACAGCCTTCCCCACATTCACCTGGCGGGTGACCTGATCATACCCGGCCGTTGCCAGCAGTTTTACCCGGTAAAGCAAATGACTAGAGGTCTTGGGGCCGAAACGATCTCAACCTATTCTCACTATTTCTACCTTTCACTCCAGGAGACCTTTCTAAATCTTTTAATTGTGAGGGCACAGGTTTCTCAGTTCATGAAACAAAGATACTACTTAAATAGCTGTGATTGTTATTCTGGTTTTAATTACTTTTTTTGTAAGTTTAGTTATGGGTTTAACTCCAACTTGTAACTAAAATAGTTCTTTACTGCTTGGTTTCTGTGTGTTGTATGTCAGGTGTTCTGTTAACTACAGTTAGGTTTAGATTGGCTATTAGGAAAAAATCTCTCTGCTAAAAGAGCAGTGAGATGTTGGAACAGACTGCCCAGGGAGGTGGTGGAGTCATTGCCCCTAGAGGTGTTCAAGAAGCACGTAGATGTGGTGCTCCATGATGTACTTTAGTGGTCAGGGCAGTCGGGTAATGGTTGGACTCAGTGATCTTGAAGGTCTTTTCCAACCTCACTGATTCTATGACTGAAGTTTAATTTCAAGATGGTAGTGAACAGTTAGCAGTTTCTGAGGCACCATTTGTTTTAGTGTGGGGCTGAACATGAGCCAGTAGTGTGCCCAGGTGGCCAAGAGAGCCAATGGCATCCTGGCCTGCATCAGGAATGGTGTGGTCAGCAGGAGCAGGGAGGTCATTCTGCCCCTGTACTCTGCACTGGTTAGACCACGCCTNCAAGAGGACACAGCCTCAGGCTGCGCCAGGGGAAGTTTAGGCTTGAGGTTAGGAGAAAGTTCTTCACTGAGAGAGTCATTGGACACTGGAATGGGCTGCCCAGGGAGGTGGTGGAGTCGCCGTCCCTGGGGCTGTTCAAGGCAAGGTTGAACGTGGCACTTGGTGCCATGGTCTAGCCTTGAGCTCTGTGGTAAAGGGTTGGACTTGATGATCTGTGAGGTCTCTTCCAACCTTGGTGATACTGTGATACTGTGTGATACTGTGTGATTACAGCATGTGCCAATTAGGCCTGCCCTGAAGAGAGAGGCCTCTTTATTTGCAGGCACTGTGCTCTGATGCCCAACTTGAAGAATAATGCTAGAGGTTGCATTTCCTCCTTTTCCTTTCTAGTGAGAAGGATGTGCATCAAGCAGGAAGGACTTCAGGTTAAAACTACTAGGAAAATACACCAAAGAGCAGTTCTCAGGATGGTTCCCAGCATGGGAAGGAGGTGCTGTGCATTTAAGCTTTGATAGAAAAGGACTAAATGCTTCCCCATTCTCCTTGAGAAAATGGGGTTTGTGGACAAAATTCACTGTGCTGAAGTCCATGCACTGATTTATTCCTATTTAGGTCATCGGAATAGGGCTTCAGTGGTGTGGTCTGTATGCTGGCTCTCTATACAGGGATACCTTTCACCCTCAGTGAATGCTTTTTGTTTTCTCAGTTGAGGTCAGTTTTTCATTGCATTCATTACAAGAAATAGCTTTGGGTTGCAAGTACTGCTGCTCCTCTCCTTTCTTGCCTGCCAGCCAGCCTCGCAATCCAGGTGATAGAAAAAGGGTAAATTTGGAGGGAGAAGAAAGTGAAAGAAATGTTAAGTTCTGAGGCTGAAGCCCATTCTCTTGCCTGGCAGTTGTGCTGTTGCCTGCTTCTGATGGATTTAGGATTTTTTGCCTGGGTTTCTCTGCTCTTCTGTCTATATTACAAGATGCCAGACAGGAGAAGGAAAGAGAGTTATTTGATAGTCTTCATATGTAAAGCACAAAGAATGTGTTTCCCAAATAATTCCTTCAAGAAAAAAAATCATCCAAGCCTATAAAGGTTCTCCTGTGGCAGCATTATCCTAGTACCTCTGTCAACAGGTTCTTGTTCCTTCATTCAAAGTGCTCAAGAATTAGTTCTGCAAAAGATTTAGACAGTGCTATCCCTTTCTGTGCTCTCTGCTCCTCCTCTTCCTTTTCAATGCCTCTGATCTTGACAGAGTAGAAAAGTTAAACCTAAAAATGAATTACTGAGGTTGTTCTCATTTGTGGTATGTAAGTGTGTTTGTGTGACAGTGTATTGTCTGACATAGTACATTTCTTTTGAAACCTCTGTGGGAATGGATTAGCAAGGCACACATAACACTGGAATCTGATGTACTGGATCTTTGCTCATAGGAGAACAAAGGGGAAAAAAAATCACTTGGGAATTTCCTCAGCTTTTGGGATATTGGAGTAGATGATCTTTGAGGTCTCTTCCAGTCTAAACCATTCTGCGGTCGGTATTATAGAATCATAGAATGGTTTAGGTTGGAAGGGACCTCAAGGATCATCCAGCTCCAACCCCCTGCCATAGGCAGGGACACCTCCCACTAGAGCAGGCTGCTCAAGGCCTCATCCAGCCTGGCCTTAAACACCTCCAGGGAGGAAGCATCCACAACCTCCCTGGGCAACCTGTGCCAGTGTCTCACCACCCTCACTGTAAAGAACTTCCTCCTAACATCCAGTCTAAATCTCCCCTCTTCCAGCTTAAACCCATTCCCCCTCGTCCTGACATTACCAGACCTTGTCAATAGTCCCTCCCCAGCCTTCCTGTAGGCTCCCTTCAGATACTGGAAAGCCACTCTAAGGTCTCCTCGAAGCCTTCTCTTCTCCAGGCTGCAGAGCCCCAACTCTCTCAGCCTGTCCTCATAGCAGAGCTGCTGCAGCCCTCTGAGCATCTTCGTGGCTCTCCTCTGGACCCGCTCCAGCAGTTCCATGTCCTTCTTGTGTTGGGGGCTCCAGAACTGCACACAGTACTCCAGGTGGGGTCTGAGGAGAGCAGAGTAAAGGGGGAGAATCCCCTCCCTTGCCCTGCTGCCCACACTGCTCTTGATGCAGCCCAGCACAGGGTTGCTGTCTGGGCTGCATGTGCACACTGCAGGCTCATGTTGAGCTTTTCGTCAACCCAGACCCCCAGGTCCTTCTCCTCAGGGCTGCTCTCAGCCATTCACCACCCAGCCTGTATCTGTGCCTGGGATTGCACCGACCCAGGTGCAGGACCTTACACTTGGCCTTGTTAAACGTCATGAGGTTGGCCTGGGCCCACCTCTCCAGCCTGTCCAGGTCCCTCTGGATGGCATCCCTGCCCTCCAGCAAGTCAACTGTGCCACACAGCTTGGTGTCATCTGCAAACTTGCTGAGGGTGCACTCAATTATTATATTTACATCCAGCATTTATTTGCAGATCTTTGTCAGTGTGCTGCTGGTGAAGAGAATGGCTTTGACTTTGAGTGAGGTGAATCAGGCAAGTTCTGCTGTCACCTTTTAGGAATAAAATCTAATCAAGTTTTGATTTGTTCCTTTAATGAATCATTGGTATATTATATGTGTCTGCATATATTGCTATATGGTTTGTTATTATGTGGCCAAATCCTGACAACGTATTGCAAAATCGTTTTCATTTAATATTAATATTTTTTTTGTTTTCTCATTTCTCCTGGTTTTGGAGCCTTTATAATTAGATATAATTAAAACCACAGGTTTTAAATTCCAGTCTAACGTTTAAACTCATATTTATGGTACAACCCCTGGAGTTTTATTGTCATTCCAACTGCAGTTTGAAAAGGAAAGGAGAGGGGAAAAAATACTCTTTTTTTTAATTTTTTTTTTTTATTTTTATCTGCTGAAAGGCTGTGTCTACAGCTACCACTTAGAATCAGAGAATCACCAGGTTGGAAGAGACCTCCAAGATTATCCAGTCCAACCTAGCACCCAGCCCTGGCCAGTCAACCAGACCATGGCACTAAGTGCCTCAGCCAGGCTTTGCTTGAACACTTCCAGGGATGGCGACTCTACCACCTCCCTGGGCAGCCCATTCCAATGGCAATCACTCAATCTGGCATGAACTTCCTCCTAACATCCAGCCTAGATCTCCCCCAGCACAACTTAACCCTGTGTCCCCTTGTCCTGTTGCTGGTTGCCTGGCAGAAGAGACCAACCCCCACCTGGCTACAGCCTCCCGTCAGGTAGTTGTAGACAGCAATGAGGTCAGCCCTGAGCCTCCTCTTCTCCAGACTAAGCACCCCCAGCTCCCTCAGCCTCTCTTCACAGGGCTGTGCTCCAGGCCCCTCACCAGATTTGTCGCCCTTCTCTGCACACATTCCAGTATCTCGGTATATCTCTTGAATTAAGGAGCCCAGAACTGGACACAGTCCTGAAGGTGTGGCCTGTCCAGTATTGAGTCCAGGGGAAGAATAACCTCCCTTGTCCTCCTGGCCACACTGTTCTTGGTCCAGGTCAGGATGCCACTGGTTCTCTTGGCCACCTGGGCACACTGCTGGCAAAGAGATCACCCCTGAGCCTCCTCTTCTCCAGGCTGAACAACCTCAGCTCCTTCAGCCTCTCCTCACAGGGCTCATGTTGGGGTTGTTTTGCACAGTAAAATGCCATTTATTTTACATGATAAGAAACCTTGTAGTTTTACAGAGTAGCTGTTTTGTATCCATTAACCAAAGGGTACAAGACACCTTTTGCCTTGTGCACTTTAAAACCAGCTATCCTCTTTTCAAACTTCTCTTCCCCTGCTCCTCCATGCAAAAGTCTGAAAGTGCTGCATGCTGCAGAATGGATTTTGAAAGACTATTGCTGGCTGGCATTATGTGAAACCATATTTTCCCTTTAGCTGCGTATGTTCTGGTCCTAGCAATGTCCTTGTTTTGCTGAAATTAACATTCCCCTCCTCCCCCCACCCAGTTGTTGGTATGTGATGGTGTTTTTCTGTCTTCTTTAATTGTAATGTTTTTTTTTCTTTCTTTTTTTTTTTTTTTTAATTAGTACAAGGTTGATTGTTAAAATTAAGTGGCAGAAGGCTTCTTTCCAAGTTATTCAGAAATCTTTTTTTTTGCTGAAGAAATATATTTTGTTACTCTGAATTGCCTTCCCCCCCCCCCCACCCCTTCTTTTTTCTTTGCAAACTACTCTGGAAAGAGCTTCTTTAAAAAAAAAAAAAAAGGAAGAAAAGAAAAAAGAGAGGAAGGGGGGAAAAGGCTACGCTTGACTGATAATGCATTGCTTTGGATGGTGAAACATTATGAAAGTTTAATTTTTAATTAAATCTGAAATACCAATTATAACTGAAAGAGATTTTAACCTGTTTCTTTTCAGACTGCCTGAAGTTACATAGTAGATGCTGAAATCACTGCACCTTAAAAAACAAAAAGATTAAGCTGCACTGCATTCCTGTAAGTAAAAAGCTTTTCCGGTGCCTTTTGTCTGTATTTTTCCTCTATCTGCATCCAAAGTGTTAGCACAGTAGCTGGTCTTGGATAAAGGTCAGAGTCCCCTTGAATGGGATTTAGAAGTTCAAAGGATTTTTATGTAAAAATTAAACCCAAACTTGCATCTCGCAGATCTTTTAATTTCAGACCTTTGAATGGATCATTCTTTTTCTGCTTTGTTTTGGATATTGTTAAGAGGAGTGCACATCTCTCTGTTTGTTGACTTTACTGTTCCTGTCGCTTTGTCAGTGAGGATTTCTGCACTTCAGTGCAGAAATAACAGGAAGTAGCAGAAGATTCCTTATAGCATAAAATAGATATTATTCTCTTTTCATGATGTCATAACAAATTCTTGTCCTCTATAAAAAGGAAATCAACAACAGCAAAACTTCTCGATGACATCACAGGGGGCTTCAGCTGCTTTAGGGTGCAGGTGAAGGCAGAAATGCCTGATTCATCTTTGCTGTGACACAACAAAACAGTCAGAATAACATTTTACACCTCTCAGCAAGATGGGAATCTCTTTATAGCAGCATAGTTATTCCATAAATGCAAGTCAGGTTGTGCATCAGTCTGATCTACCCTTATTTAGAATCTGTTTATCGGATGTATTTGGGGCAGTAATTAATGTTTGGAACATCAGTGGCTGAACAACAAACACACAAAAGAGAACTGGAAAATACAGTAGATTCAGATACTCTGAGTTTAATGAAATCATATATGAATAAGAATCCAGGATCTTGTAGATAGCAGGGGAAAAAAAATGTTGTGGTTTTTTTTCAGTTGGACAGTACAAAGCCATGGAATATTACAGTGCAAAGGCACTTTGTTATTTAAGATCAAAATGTGGAATGAAGTCCCGAGCCTTGCTCCAAAGTGATACTTTTGTACTTTGTTATTAAACTATTTTAACTATTACATAGGCTTTTAGGCTTTTTCCTTCTCTCTCTCTCCCCCTCCCCTCCCCCCCCCCCCCTTTTTTTTTTTAATTGTATTTTAATGATTTATTTTAAACTAGCTGAAGGGTACAGTACACTGTGGGCAGCTAATGCATGCCCCTTCCAGCATGGAGTGCCAAGCATGACTCAGGCAGGCAGATTGTGCCATTCTGGCTCTACTCCATTGTGTTTTTACGTTACTGGCAAGGGCCATGCCATTGTGTTGTTTAAATATTGTGTATTAACTGCAGGCTGTGGCCAGTGAGTGGTATTTAACATTTTCTGCTCATCATTCCTGAATATGAGCAACTTCTCTGGCCACCAGAGGCTAACCTTGCAGTTACGCTGGTGAGGGGAGTTGAAAACACTCATGGATTTCCTGGATCCAGCAGCAATTCAAAGGGAGGTGTTGGGGGAAAAATGAGGGAACACTTCAAAATCTGTGAGTACAGAATTTCAAAGTTGTCTTGCAGTTTTGTGTGAACAACTAGGAGAATTTTTGTTGGAAAATAGTAATTCTCTTTCCAAAAATGCAGCAGCAGAGTGAGGATTGAAATAAAGCAAGTTCTTTTAATTCTTAGGATCCAGATGGTCAGCGAGTCCTGCATGGACAGCCTTAAGGCAAAATACTTGGTAGTAATATATGGGCCTGATGATCAGGGCTGGCTGGAATGGGCTTTTTTTAGTTACATGAGACTCTAGGCTTTGAAGAGGGAATAAATACACAAGTGTGAAACTTGCGTACAGGAAATTTGTGTTTTGAGTTGTTTTTTTTTTCACTGAGGGTGGCAAGCACTTCAAGGCAGAGATGCTGAGCAGCTTGCTCAAGGTTAGAGTGGTGGGACTGGGAATGGAGTGTGGGATCACAACTCCTCTAAGTTTGTTCTGTTCTGCCCAGTTCTTTGTGCCGTAAAGTAACGGTCCAAGTTTCTAGTCTTTAGCTTTCTTCTGTTATCTGATTTGGAAAGAATGAAGCACCTCACTTGTAAACTTCTCTAGCTGCTCCTGAGATCTGTAGCCTTGGCATACAGCCTGTCTTAGGAATACAAAACAAAAGGGTGGGGGAACTGTTATATATGCACGTGTATGCTGTAAAATGAGGATGTATTTCTTGCTATGCCTTGTGTCCTTGTAACTACTAATATGGCACAATAAAAAAACCAGGAGCACCTTCTTTATAGAGGAAAGTATGCTTTAAGAATTCCTTTTGTTTCCTATGTACATTTGCTGTAATCATAAGTCTCTATTGGTAAGATGTTTAATGCAGTGAACTTCTCAGTATGGTTTTCCTGTATTAACCTAAAACCAGCTAGAAGAAATAGAAAGCCAGGTCTAGAAGTTTTCTGGGTTTTTTGAATTGGATTTCTCTGTCTGAAGGGTGAAAACCTAGCTTTTGGGTAGAGATGTCCCTAAAGCAATTGATTAATATAATTTGGGGCAAATTTTTGACTGATATTAAATATGCTTGATTTGATCCATGACATTAGAAAGAAAACAGATTCACAGCATGTGAACATCTGGCATGCGGTTACATAAAAACACAGCCTTTTAAATGTAGTGCAGGCATACTCTTAATGGGAAGGGTCTGACTGGATTCTTGCTATCTTGGGTGCTTTGGCCATGTCTTGCTATGTACTAAGGTCATGTGTGTTGATAGGCAAGTACATTATTATGAGGCCTTGAGCAATCTGCTCTAGTGGGAGGTGTCCCTGCCTGTGGCAGGGGGTTGGAGCTGGATGATCCTTGAGGTCCCTTCCAAGCTAAACCATTCTATGATTCTATGATTATTTGAAGCCCATGGAACTATTCAAATACTTAACTTTGAGGCTGTAGCTAAGTATTTTGCTTGCAACTAACCCCAAATAGGATGAAATCAAGCATGAGGAGTTACCTCTGCTCACATTCAGCATTTGCTTGATTTTTTGGAACAACACAGTAACAGCATGTTACGTGGAAAATAAATGATTTTATATGCAGTCTGAGACCTGTACGAGAGACTCACTGGGGGTGCTTTCAGAGCAATGTTTTTTAGCTACATTGCCACTGGCTAAGGCAAACAAAGAGCATGCAACACATTATTCATAAGAGAGGTTTGTCAAGGTTTCAGCCTCCTGCAGCCCTGTGGTCTGATTGCTGACCAAGATATCCAGTACTCTGATCTTAACAAATACTGGCTTATAGAGTAATGTTGGACAAGTGATTTAACCTCATTGTGCTGTGTTCAGCAGATCGCTTTTTCAGTCTGGTTCAAACTGATACAGCCCTGTGAACATTACTGAGTTTGTGTTTGCAAAGCTCTTAGAGGAGAAATAGTAACCATTGTTATTATTAATAAGTGTATTGTGTAGACAATTCACAAGGGATGGAGATACAGCCACTCATGGGGTTGATCTTTCACAACTCGCTTGTGCCTTTGTTTGATTCCATCACTCAAAGGTATCAAGGCCAACTCCAATTTACAGAAGTATTTCTCATGTCACTCTCTCTGCTGCTGAGTATTTTATTGTTGGTGCTTGCTCTCCATCTTTTTCTCTGCTACTTTCCTCCATGCTGAATTAACCTTGCATACCAAACTTTATTCTCCTTTTTATTTTTTTCCTTCTGTATTATACAGCAGAGACATTTGTGTAGCTTCCAAATTACAGAGAGCAAATTCATTTTGTCTAGTGATTGTTTGCTGATGATGTATGAAACAGACAGAAGACAGTTTGAATTTTCATAAGTTCAATTGAGCTTGCAGGCATAAGGAAAGGAATAGGCAGAACCCAAGTCAATGTGACACAGTAAGCTGGCATCCCAGAGTGCATGCTGCATATGTAGCGTCAGGATGTCAGGGCTGAGAAGGGCTTCGTCCATCACAGTAGTGCTTTTAAATGAAGGAAGAGTTTTTAAGCAAGAAATAAGTTTTCCTATGATGTTTTTTACAGCTCAGGAATCCTTGCTGTTCCTAATGGATAGGGGATCTGCCCTTCTCTCCTGTAACTTTCTGCTTTACCTAGAACTGCATGCCTAAGATGGGCTTTGTCAAGCCCTACAAATTCCCAGTTCCTGTTCCTCTGACAAATTGTAAACCCTCAGCAGCATGTTAAACCATTTGTTTTTGATGCAGAAGACAGTGGCTTGTAGAAGCTATGCTGGAGAAAAGTGTACAGATGTGATGTAAGTATGGAAGTATGTTTCCCTTGAACAAAGATCGATGTCTTGGGGCTGACTGTCACAGAGGAATTGTGTTATCACTTAGAAAAGAGAATTAATTTTGCCTTATCCCCTTCCTATACCGCAGTATTAATCCAGAAACTCATGGGGATAAATTCTGCCCTGATTTCCAGCTGTGGAACCCCAGTAGAAATGTGGAGAGGTCAAAAATGTTTGTCAGGGCAGAAATTATCCTAGTGTTAAAATTGCTGAGGAATCAGAAACTGGTTGATTGTTAACTGGTACAGGGGCAAGAGGGTACATAGGAACCCTGCGTGACATTATGCACTACTAAAACTGTTACTTTTATTATATGTTAAGGAGAATATGAAGAAAAAAACCTAGTGAGTGAAAAGTTATAATCAGGAGCACAGTGATTAATTGTTCTTTGTATCCACTGGGAAAAAGACCTGAAGAAATCAGTTCAACAAGCAGTGAAAATCACCAAGTTGAATATTAAGAACCGTGTTCAGACCGTATTGGTTGTAAAGTGTTGGGCTGAACAACCTGTAGGTACTGTGGAAGCAGGGGAAAATTCTTTTATTAAGGAATAGCTTGGAAAATCATCTCTCAGGGCATGCTAGAAGTTGCCATAAGGCAAAAAAACAGCCTGGATGGCTTCTGTTGCTCCCTGGCATTTCTGTGATTCAGCATACAGTTTGGGAATGTTGCTATGTGGCTAATACGTTCCTGATTAATAAGGCTTAATGTTCCCAAAAGATCCCTAGGGTTCTCATTTTTCCATCCTCTCATAACTGCAATCATAATGTCCCTTCAAAGATTTCACTGGGCTGCCAGCATTTTTGCTTTGACCCCTGTTTTTTTAGGGAAGGACAGAGGAGGGAGTTGCATAGACACCGAAGAACGGATTTTTTTTTTTCAGTTGCCATGAGCCTGTGTAGTTTCTTTCAAGTCATTGCATAAATGCTGAATTGTTTCAGTTACCAGTTCTTAAAATTTGAATGACTGGAGCCACACCAGGTACTGCCTGCTACAAAGGTCTCTGACACAGGCTGTGGACACAGCTGGAAGTTGTGAATAGGTTTGAGCAAATCACAGAAACAGTCAGAGTTGGAAGTGACCACAAGGATCATCTAGTTCCAACTTCTCTGCCATGGGCAGGGGCACCCTACCCTAGACCAGGGTACAAATATATAATGGGGGCTGGAGTAAAGCCTCTTACAAAAAGGTAAATGTCTCAAGAGATTGGAAGCATTGTGATTATCTCTTTCCTGAATTTTCATATAAATATCCCTGAAAAGTGTTTTCACTTACCAAAACTGCACATCTCTAAATGCAGTTGGGCAGCCTGAAAATTTGGTTGGTTTTAATCAATCCCATTCACAGCTTAGCAAAAAAAAAAACAACACAGAGAGTTGAAAATTATTATTGATTAAATCTCATGCTTTTTCATTTGTTTGTTTTCTTGCAAATGTTTATAGTTTGGGGTTTGGGGGAAGAAGAGGGGTTGTGTGGGGCTTTCTTCTTGTAAGTTTGTATGTTAAAAGCATCAGTTGTAGTGCACAAATATGTAGAATCTTGACCTTTTTCATAGCTTGGGTTTTTGCAGCACAGTGTTCACAGTGGATGAAGATGGAAAATTGGCTCTCCAGTGTGTGGTTGCTTTATTTATATAAAGGAGTATGAGTTGTAATTCACTCGTGTTAAAAAGGCATGGGGATATCAGCATTGATTCCCTGAGCAGTCCTACTTTGTAAAGTTGTAAAACACTTCAGTATTTCAGCACCTGTAGATGTTATGGTGAAAGTGGAAAACCTTTCACTTCATTTATCAAAGCATTTGCTGATCTACTTCAAGATGAAAGAAAGATTAAATATTATCGAGCAAGGAAGGAAAGTTATCTTAGACAAAAGATAATATTGGATAAGGAAAAAATACAACGCACACCTAATCTTTTCCAAACCTTGATACTCTTGTTTTGTCCTATACAAAATGAAATTCTTCAGCTAAAACAGGCTATGATGGGAAGGACTCCACAGAAAGGCATTGTGGTTATTCTATATTTACATCAGTGTCCCTGAGGGCATTCTCAGTGAATCATTTCAAATTCCAGAATCTGCTGTAGGCCTATCTGATGAATATAAGTTACCCAAACTTCCTGCTCTGTTTTCTTTATTAGTGTAAGTGGTCTAGCTCTGAATTTTACTATAGAGCATCTGTTTGTCCTTACTGCCATCTTTCCCGTCATTGCTTCTGCATCTAGATAATAGATTAGGAAGGATTTTTAAATCTCAGTTGTGTCAAAAATGGGTTTTGTTGTTTTCAAGTTTCCACTCGCACGAGAGAGATCAGACTATCTGTTTTATTTATTTATTTGTTTAAATAAATCATCTGCAGAGCTCCACTGCTGACATGTCTGTGGCTTTGTTGCCAGTGCATGCTCTGCAAAGCCTTCAGAAGTCTAACAGGAAATGCTATCCTTCAAATATGTATTTTAAAAGTCCTCTGTTTCCTCAGGAGAAAAGAATTCCTCCAGCATCTTTTCTTCTGTGTAAATGTCATCCTTTCACTTTAGAAGGACTTAGGTCTTTCTGCTTGCATCCTTCTCTTACTTATACCTCTCTGATTTAGGAGCCTGTAGGAGCTGGTACCAGTATAACTGAACTGGAGATAGTTGAGTGCTTGGCAGACTGGTATGTGCTGTTAAAGGCCATTGAAAAAGTATCTGGCTTCATAAGATCATAGAATGGTTGGGGTTGGAAGGGATCTTAAAGATCATCTAGCTCCAAGCTCCCCGTCATGGGCAGGGACACCTTCTGCTAGATCAGGTTGTGGAAAGCCCCATCCAGTATGGCCTTGAACACCACCAGGGGCATCCACAACCTCCCTGGGCAACCTGTTAATCTGAGCCAGTGTCTCGCCACCCTCACTGTAAAAAGGTGTTTTGGTATCAGCAATAACTGACGACACCTGAGTCAGAAGCTGTATTAACATTTAAGCCATTGCTTTCCCTGGTAGATTTTTTTTGGTTCATCTTTAGTTGTCTTCATCATGTTTTTCTTAGAAGTTCCATTCTGGTTCATGTAATGTTCTCATGGCAAATTTGAGTAATGAAAACCTTTTGTAAAATGTTATCTCATCTCTTTCAAGACTGGCCGTAAGTAATCAAGAATCCTGCAACTCTTAGCTAATTCCTTGAGAAGGTTCTGCTGCTGTGTATTTCCCAGCAGCAATGCTAGTAGTTGTGTGCCAGATCACTACATGTCGTCTCTGAATATCAATCAGTGTAGGTCACGATCCTGCAGTCTCAGCTCTTTTAGGTAGAGCGTAGTGGTACAATTCCTGTGTATATAGTTTGCGAGATCATAGAGTCACAGAATGGGTTTAGGTTGGAAGTCACCTCAAGGATCATCTAGTTCCAACCCCCCACCTTAGGCAGGGACACCTCAGACCATCAATAGGAAAATCTGCTGAATGTTAAGAGTCTCAGCCAGGGGCAGATGAATTCTCATCTTTTCCCAGTTTCTCTTTCCATTCATTAGTTTCAAGCAAGGAAAGTAATCTGTTTTGTCGTGTCTCTTGCCCTGTTTTAATACACAACTAACCTTACATCTGAGCAGCTGTCACTTCTGCAGAACAAGTGATACTGGATTCCTGAAGCAAACAACTAAAGAATGATCACCCTTGGGGGCAGACTTAGTGTGTGAATGACAGCCTTTGCCTGGATGCAGTTAGCAATGAGGGAAATTCCAGCAATTGAGGCATCACACAAGACTGAGGAATGCAGTGAGAGGATGCCGAGAGACCCAAAAATAAGATGACCAAGAAGGTGTGGAATTACATTAGTCTGTCAGCCTAGTGGGAAGTATGGCACAACTGGAAGTGACAAAGCTGTGAGTCAATAAGCAAAGCTGCTTTAGGTAACAATGTTCACAGGTGATACCTGAATGTAGGAGTTTTGATTCTTCCTAATTGTTTCTGTCCTGAAGAGAGTAGAGGATTATGCTTTTGTCAGGGCTTCGGTGCTATTGAATTTGTTCAGGTGCATCAGGAATGGTGTGGCCAGCAGGAGTAGGGAAGCGATTGAGCCCCCGTACTTAGCACAGGTGAGGCCTCACTAGAAATTCTGTGTTCAGTTTTGGACCCCTCACTAGAAGAAATGCATTGAAGTACTGGAGCATGTGCCTAGAGAAGGGCAACAAAGCTGGGGTAGGCTCTAGGGAATAACTCTTAAAAAAACAGCTGAGGAACTGGGATTGTTGAGTCTTGAGAAAAGGAGGCTGAGGGGGGAGACCTCATTGCTCTCTACAACTCCCTGAAAGGAGGTTGGAGTGAGCTGGGGGTTGGTCTGTTCTCTGTAGTATCAGGTGACAGAATGAGAGGAAATGGCCTGAAATTGTGCCAAGGGAGGTTTATTGGAATAGATTGTCCAGGGAGGTGGTGGAGTTACTGTGCCTGGTGTTCTAGAAACATGTGGACATGGCACTTTGGGACATGGTTTAATGGCCATGGTGGTGTTAGGCTGACAGTTGAACTTGATGATCTTAGAGGTCTCTTCCACCTGAAACAGTTCTATGATTCTGTTTTGGCCATACTAGAAATTATAGTTTGCTATTTTCACCTGTGTCACAAACTGACATATTAGTACCTCTCACCTTCTTTGTACATGTGTGTGGCTTAGAAAATACAGCTCTTTACAGCAACATTTGCTGCATTCCAATCACTTTGCCATTCAAGAAAACATTTATTTACCACCATAAACTGCTGTCATTTTACTAGCCTTTATGCTTTGGCAGTCTCACACCTATGTAGTGATGTATGTGGGTATAGAGCTGTAGCAAAGGAAATGTTTGGATATTACTACAACTGCAGAGATCTAGCAAATATTTAGTTTCCTCAGGTCACCTCAAGTGTTTTCGTAGCCCGTCTAGGGAACTGTCCTTTGGCAAGATTTCAGGAGAATTCTTAGTGCTGGAGTGTAATCACAACTAATATGTAGGGAATCAGCAGATGATGCCAAGCTGAGTGGTGTGGTCAGTAGGCTGCATGCCATCCAGGTGGTCCTAAACAAGCTGGAGAAGTGGGCATAGGTGAACCTCATGAAGTTCAACAAGGCCAAGTGCTGCAAGGTTCTGCACAATGTTGCACCTGGTTTAGGACAATCCTCATTATCAATATAGGCTTGGTAATGATGTGATAGAGAGCAGCCCTGCACAAAAGGACTTGGGGGTACTGGCTGATAAGAAGCTGGACATGAACCAGCTTTGTGTACTTGCAGCCCAGAAGGGAAATCGCATCCTTTCTGTGTCAAAAGAAATGTGGACAGCAGATTGAGAGAGGTGATTCTGCCGCTCTGCTTTGCTGAGACCTTGCCTGGAGTACTGTGTCCAGCTGTGGGGCCCTCATCATAAAAATGGCATGGACCTGCTGGAATGGGTCCAGAGGAGGGCCACAAAAATGATCAGAGCATGTCTCCTATGAAGATAGGCTGGGAGAGTTGGGTTGTTCAGCCTGGAGAAGAGAATGCTCTGGGGAGACCTTACAGCAGCCTTCCAGTACCTGAAAGGGGCCTACGAGAAAGCTGGGGAGGGGCTCTTTAGAAAGGCTTGTAGCAGTAGGACAAGGGACAATGGTTTTAAACTGGAGCAGGGTAGATTTAGACTGGACATTGGGAAGAAGTTCTCTGCTGTGAGGCTGGTGGAACACTGGAACAGGTTGCTCAGGGATGTGGTGGAGGCTCTGTCCTTGGAGACATTCAAGGTCAGGCTTGATGGGTCTCTGAGTAACCTAATCTAGTTGGGAATGTCCCTCCTGACTGCAGGGGGGTTGGACAAGATGGCCTTTGAGGATCCCTTCCAATCCAATGATTATGATTATAATGCATAACAAAATAGAAACCCTTTTACACTAATGTGCATGTCCCTGACCTTCTGGGCTTCTCAGAACTTCGCTCCTTTCTCGTATACAAAGTCTCAAACTTGCAGAAGTGTGGAAATTGAGGATGAAATGCCATTTTGCTCTAGGGTCCAAATTTAGAGGCAAAAGCAAGAGTCTTTTTTGGCAGAGTGTGACCCTAGAGGCAGCCAAAGAGAAGCTCTAGAGGTTAAAGGCTCTGTGATTCTTCCTTGGACAGGATTTCTCACCAGCAAGAAGAAAAGCTACTTTCCTTACTGCAGCCTTTAGTGTCCCATAGAGTTCTACATGTGCTGTGGAAATGTTAATTTTTATGAAATTATCAGCTATTAAAATATATTTTCTCTTCCCCTATAGAATTTGCCTTTCAACAATGTGAGATAGGCATAGATTTCCCTTGCCTGATGATCGTAGAAACCATTTCTGATGTTTCTGTTTTGTCAGACTGTCAGAGCCACAGTTTTCTGTGCAATTACTATTATTTAATTACATTTAAAAGCATTTAATTTCTAAAAATCTCTTGTACTGTTTCTGTCATAATGTTTAGAATGTATCTATACCATATTGTAGTTATTCTTTAAGCTTCCTTATATCTAGAAACCCTCATAGAAGGAATAAAGCAGAATAGATGTTCCATATTTAATGCTGGGCTGATTCTTAAAGGCATATTGTGGTTAGTCGTGCTTGCACTGATGGAAGTATACAAAGGTTGATAAGCTTTCTCTGTTGAGATGGTAAGAAGCCCAAATATCTGTGGTGTGAAATGGATTCTTCTACTGCACCGCCAGTACTTCATCTCACTGTACAAACAGAAACGGACTTTGCTTGTAACTCCCCCCTGCTGCTTCCCAGAGTTGGCAGCTTAGGGCTGTTGAACTCAGTGGAATTTGGGGCTGCAGATGAGCAATGTGACAAAGCAGGTTTTATACATATTGCCCAGAGAGGTTGGGTACACACAGTATCACCTACAACCCCTGCCAGAACTCTGCACATGAGTTCTGTATTCAGTGCAGCCATTTTTTGATTACTTCTTTTACAGAGAGTAAAATCCTGGCTCCGGGAATGTCAGTGAGATTCTTCCACATTCCTTTCAGTGGAGCCAGGATATGGTGCTTGACCTGCCTTTTTTTAACTCGAGTAAGCTCTCACCTTTCCAGCAGTGCAACACTGACTACCCTGTGTTACATCATGTCAAACCTAGGTACAGGAAGAAGCACCAACTTTCTGCAGCTGATGTAGGTGAATGGGATTTATAGTGGGAAAATAGCATGATGCTTTCTGTATAGAGTTGGTGTTATTATTTATGATTACTGCTGTTACTGTTGAAACAACTAGATTTCATAGAACCATAGAATTGTTTTAAGGTAGAAAAGATCTCTAACATCGTGTCCAACTGTTGACCTAACACCACCATGGCCATTAAACCACGTCTCAAAGTGCCATGTGTACACGGTTCTTGAACATCTTCAGGGACAGTGACATCACCACTTCCCTGGGCAGCCTGTTCCAGTGCCTGACCACCCTTACAGTAATTAATTAAATTAATTTTTCCTAATATCCAACCTAAAGCTTCCCTGGCACAATTTCAGGCCATTTCCTCTCATTCTGTCACCTGATGCTATGGAGAAGAAACAAAGCTACACCTCACTCCAACCTCCTTTCAGGGAGCTGTAGAGAGCAATGAGGTTTCTCCTCTTTTACAGACCAAAGAACCCCAGTTCCCTCAACTGCTCCTCATAAGACTTCATGTTTTAGTTTCAAAGTGCCATAGAAGTTGTCATATGCATAGTTTTGCCCAGTAGTTGTTGAATGAAGATTTATTTGGGTTTTAATCTCTTGATTGTCACAAAATTGCAGAATGACAGGTTGGAAGGGACACCAAAGTGGTCTGTGGTCAAACCTTTGTAAGTGATAGGGTGGTTTAAATGAGGTGGCTTATCACTATGTCAAACTGTCCAGTGTAGGGGAATCCACTACTTCCCTTGGGAGATTATTCCAATGTCTAACTCTTCTCATTGTGGAAAATTTTCTTCTGGATTGCAATTGGAATCTCCCCAGGAGTAACTTGCACCCATTACCACTTGTCTTTTCCATGGGACTGTGTAAAAAGGGAGGCTCCATCCTCCTGGTGGACACTCTTTATGCATCTGCATGGTAATAAGATCTCCTCTAAGCCTACTATTCTCAAGGCTAAACAATTCTCTCAGCCTTGCCTCACATGACAGATGATCATTCTCCTGACCCTTCTCTGGACACTTCCCAGCCTATCCGCGTCTTTTTTGCACAGCGGGGATCAAATCTGCACGCAGATATTTTGGGTGGTTTGGAGTACTCCTCTGATCATTTCTAAGACTGTACTGGTTAACTATTATCCCCCTCTCCTATGTTGTCTAGCTCAGTGTTAATACTATCCTACAAAATGCTTCTTTCTTTTGTGGAGCAAATGAGGACCTGGCAAATTCAGTGTAAGTTTCAGACAGATTGGTCCTCTGCTAAACTAGGTTTGGGCTCTTGCTTGCACTGAAACCAGCTATAAGATTCCCAGTCTCAGAAATTTCTCAGTTTGGCTTTTCTACTTCTTTTCAACACTGATATGCAAATAGAAGTCCAACACTGATCTTACTCAGTGTTGAGAGCTTTCAGAACTGCACTTGTATTTGTCCTGCATGTGTTAAAATATAGGAAAAAATAGCAGAGCTTGTTCTGCACATTTAAAGTCTCAGTCTTCTCACTTAAAGCTGGGTCAAATATTCTGATGGAAGTCTAGCACTAATTCGTGTGGCTAAATTGACAGTAATGGATGAATGTTAAAGATGAATGCTACTGTTGCCCTTTCAGTGGGGCCTCCAGTTACTGCAGTGGGATTTTCACCAGATTCAGTGTTTGGAAAATCATTTTTTGTGCCTTTCTCCACGTTGCAAATACAGCACTGTTGTTAGATTTCTTCCCCAGTTCATTCCTAATGCCCAAGTCATTAAGACTTGTAGGTTATGGTGGGATTTTGATGACATGGAGGGTGAGAAATGGCAATAGATGGAACAAAAAATCCCAATGGAAATCTTACCTACAATGAATTACAGAAACTGATGTCACTTCCAATGGCATCCTTGTTCTTGCTGTGCTTACTGGGGCTACGCAGTTTACTAATCCAAACTAAAATGTGTTCTTCTCTGCCCAGTAGACCTAGACCAGTAGAGAAGGAAACAAACTGTATCCCCTCTCCTCCCCACTCTCCCTGCTTCACAACTGTAATCCAAATTATCTTGTGAAAGAGAAGTCTTTTATGGGGAAAAAGATAACATATCCCCACAGTAACTTCTGAACATAGCTCATGCCTCAGGAATTGATGTAGCCTAGAAGGTTTTCCTTTACCTCTAGGCCTTGAATGGTGAGCCAGCAAAATGTGAAATTAAATAGAGGCAAATGCACGTTTTTATGTACAGTCACATTAATCAGATGTATCATTTTTCTTTGAAAATGAATGTTTCAACAAAAGCCGGATCCTAAAAATTAGAAATGTAAGGAGGAAAAATAGTATTGATTTTGCTTTGTGTGAGTGTGTTGTTTTTTGCTTAATTTCAGCACATGTAAGTAGCACTGTGTATTTTACTGCACGTCGATCTGTTTGTTAGACTGCAAGAGATGCTCAGGTCTGTTAGACTGCAAGAGATGCCAGCAGTGTGCCCAGGTGGCCAAGAGAGCCAATGGCATCCTGGCCTGGATCACGAACATTGTGGCCAGCAGGACAGGGAAGGTTATTCTCCTGTACTCAGCACTGGTCAGGCCACAGCTTGAGTCCTGTGTCCAGTTCTGGGCTCCTCAGTTCAAGAGAGATGTTGAGATACTGGAACGTGTCCAGAGAAGGGCAACGAAGCTGGTGAGGGGCCTGGGACACAAACCCTATAAGGAGAGGCTGAGGGAGCTGAGGTTGTTTAGCCTGGAGAAGAGGACACTCGGGGGGACCTCATTGCTCTCTACAACTACCTGAAGGGAGGTGGGGGTTGGTCTCTTCTGCCAGGCAACCAGCAACAGAACAAGGGGACACAGCCTCAAGTTGTGCCGGAGGAGATCTAGGCTGGATGTTAGGAAGAAGTTCTTCCCAGAGAGAGTGATTGGCATTGGAATGGGCTGCTCAGGGAGACTGTGGCATTGCCGACCCTGGAGGTGTTCAAGCAAAGCCTGGCTGAGGCACTTAGTGCCATGGTCTATTTGCTTGGACAGGGCTGGGTGCTAGGTTGGACTGGATTGTCTTGGAGGTCTCTTCTGACCTCATTGATTCTATTCTATGATTCTGGGACAAGTGAAGACTCAGTAAGTACTGAGCTAATGCTCGGTGACTGCTTTCACTGCACAAAACTGCAATAATGTGAAGATCAAAATATAAAAGAATGCAGAGCTTACTTAGAAATTCTAATGCAAGGAACTTTCAAAACAAATTTATTTTTGGCTTTTTAATTATGTGGGAAGGTTCAGTATCACTTCTTTCTGAATTACACTTTCAAAATGAAATGTGAAGTCAAATTTTTTTGCCTTTAGTTGTAACTCTGAATTGCCCCGACAGGCTTGATAGATCACTAGTAAAAGTAATGAATTGCTGTAAGTTAAAACTCCTTGAGACATAAGAATAAAGACTTGGGATCTGTTGCTTTTCAGAATTCTATACGAGCAGAGTGCTGGTTTGAAGCTAGTTGGAATATTTTGGTGAGAAGAATTAAATGACAGGCTGTGAAAAGGAAACAGTGATGATGTCTACTTCACTCATAGTCTTGCTGAGATGTATAAAAACAAGAACACAAACATAGATAACAGAGTTGTTCTTTGGCTTTTGCTGCGCTTCTCTCCCTAACTCGCTGTTTAAACCTTCTGTTTCCTAACCCCCTTGGCCGATTCTCCAAACTCACCTTACATGTAAGGCAAAGTCTGGGATAAGGTAGAGGGGTGGAAAGGAGGTGAAAGGGTGGTTGGGAGCCCCTCCTAGGGACTCTGATTTCTGGGAGGAGTGTTGTGTTTCTGTATTACTTTTCAACATGTCTATTTCATAGAATCATAGAATGGTTTAGGTTGGAAGGGACCTCAAGTATCATCCAGCTCCAACCCCCTGCCATAGGCAGGGACACCTCCCACTAGAGCAGGCTGCTCAAGGCCTCATCCAGCCTGGCCTTAAACGCCTCCAGGGAGGAAGCATCCACAACCTCCCTGGGCAACCTGTTCCAGTGTCTTACCACCCTCACTGTAAAGAACTTCCTCCTAACATCCAGTCGGAATCTCCCCTCTTCCAGCTTAAACCCACTCCCCCTAGTGCTAACATTACTAGACCTTGTATTTCTGTCTATAGCTGTATAGATTGTGAATACCTGCTTGTATATTGTGCTAAGATGTAAATATAAAGCCTCATTCTTTAATTTCCAGCCACTGAGTCTAGCCTGGGTGATTTTTACTTAACTTTGGGGGGGTGGGTAACACCCAAACCATCACATCTTTATTTTGGCACCCAACGTGGGGCTAATTAAATGTGATTGATTGTTAATTAAGTCTGGAAATTAAACTCACCAAAATATCTCAGCTAGCTTCAAAGTAGCACAAGTAGATTGTGTGCTCTTTGCAGTGCTGCAAGCTGCATCTCCCCTCTAATTTTCCCTGCAATTTTCTCTCATCGTTCTTCTGTCTCGGTACCTCTAATTATTTGTCTTCTCTTGAGTCTAAAATGGAAGAATTAGGGTGCCAACATCCCCTTTTGCTGACAAAGGCTACTGTAATAGATAGCCAAGTATGTCTTGTGGGTGCCAGGAAGAATGACTTTTTTGTGGATAGATATTGTAGTAGACAGAAGTATTGATTTGGTTTCATTGTAATAAACATTGCCAGATGTTATCTCAGTGTGTACTGTTTGCATTGCTAAATAAATAAATCCTCCAGAAAAACAACTCTTCCCTATAATTTTTTTTTCCGAAGTTTGCTTCTATCTCCTCTTATATGCTTGAAGTGAATTTGCTTTGCTTTCACAGAACCATTAAGGTTGGAAAAAGCCTTTAAGATATTTAAGAAAAAGACCTTTCTGTGCAGTTAGAGAAGCTAATTGGGACACGTGAAGCTAATTTTAATATCAAATATTGCTCTAGGTTCAGACACTATGTCAAGGCCAAATGTGGCATATATGTATGATGACATGACTTTAGGTACTCTTTCTTCATAGAATCAACTAGGTTGGAAGAGACCTCCAAGATCATCCAGTCTAACCTAGCACCCAGCCCTGTCCAGTCAACTAGACCATGGCACTAAGTGCTTCATCCAGGCTTTTCCTGAACAGCTCCAGGTGAGGATTCCACCATCTCCCTGGGCAGCCCATTCCAATGCCAGTCACTCTCTCTGGGAAGAACTTCCTCCTGACATCCAGCCTAGACCTTCATCGGCACAACTTGAGACTGTGTCCCCTTGTTCTGTTGCTGGTTGTCTGGGAGAAGAGACCAACCCCCACCTGGCTACAACCTCCCTTCAGGTAGTTGTAGACAGCAATGAGGTCCCCTCTGAGCCTTCTTTTCTCCAGGCTGCACAACCCCAGCTCCCTCAGCCTCTCCTCATAGGGCTTCATCAGTGACTTTGCTCTGTAGGAAATGCTTGGAACAGTTGTAGGTTTGTTTTTTTCCACTTCAGTGTTACTCTCTATTCTAGTGAACGTCTTGTTGTGGGAATGACATGGTAAGTGCTTGCATCCTGTAATTCTCTCAGCTTGTGAGCCACTTGGTATGCAAAAATGATGGTCAGATTCAAAAGTACATGTAGTCTTTGGTTAAATGGTTAAATGCCCATGCTTGAAAACTCAACCTGTCAGTTATCAAATAAGTTAAAGCAGCTCTGAGTAAGGATTCAAATTTCAACAGAGAGCAAGAATCGTAAGTCCAGATTCGCTGATTGGATTGTGAAGATCACATCCATGTGAAGAGCATACAACACATCATCACAGAGCTCAGCACAACAGTGTGGGTCTGTGTGCAGCTCCTTCATCCAAGATCAGCTGCAGCTACCTTTTTTTCCTCGTGGTAGGTGAGGCAGACGGAAGCATATTTAGGTTTTGAACTCTCTCTGATCCCTCAAGTTACCAGCAATCTCCAAAAAACCTGAATGAGTTCCTAAGTAGTTTTTGCTTTGTTTTGTTTGTTTTGAAGTGTAGTCAGTGTTTGTGAAAAATCATCTGAAATGAGAGCTGAAATTGTCTATGGAGCATTCTGCAAGGGATTTCTTTTTATTTTCAGTGAAGCAATACTTGTTTCACTGAAGTAGTGGTTCTGTGCTCAGCTGGACTAAACTATCCTGTAATTTATGATTTTGAATCATACATACTGAACACTGGCTTCCACAGTTACAGGTTCCCTTGGTAAGTTGGCTCATTTTGGACCCTTCCTGAAACATACTTTCATGTATGCCAAGAGTTTAGAAAGTTGAAATGTGTATCTGAAAGCTCTGCCAGTGGGATCAGCTTTACTAACCTCATGACTCCTAAATTAAATCATCATCCTTGTGTCAGATCATAGAATCAACCAGGTTGGAAGAGACCTCCAAGACCATCCAGTCCAACCTAGCACCCAGCCCTGTCCAATCAGTGAGACCATGGAACTAAGTGCCTCAGCGCCAGGCTTTTTTTCAACACCTCCAGGGATGGTGACTCCACCACCTCTCTNATTGCCCTTCTCTGGGCACGTTTCAGTATCTCAACATCGCTCTTGAATTGAGGAGCCCTCCGTTATCCTTCTGGCTACAGTGTTCGTGATCCAGGCCAGGATGCTATTGGCTTTCTTGGCCACCTGGCCACACTGCTGGCCCATCTTCAGCTCCTACCAGTACTCCCAGGTCCCTCTCTGCCTGGCTGCTCTCCAGCCACTCTGTCCCCAGCCTGTAGTGCTGCTTGGGGTTGTTGTGGCCAGTGTGTAGGACCCTGCACTTGGCCTTGTTAATCTCATCCCATTGGCCTCTGCCCACCCATCCAGCCTGTCAAGGTCCCTCTCCAGGGCTCTCCTACCCTCTAACAGCTCCACACCTGCTCCTAGCTTGGTGTCATCTGCAAACTTACTGATGCTGGACTCAATCCCCTTGTCCAGATCATCAGTAAAGATATTGAACAGGACTGTGCCCAGCACTGATCCTTGGGGCACAGCACTAGTGCCAGCTGCCAACTGGATGTGGCACCATTCACCACCATTCTCTGGGCCTGGCCCTTCAGCCAGTTCTTGAACCATATCAGAGTGAATCTGTCCAAGCCATGAGCTGCCAGCTTTGTCAGGTGCTTGTTGTGGCAGATGGTGTCAAAGGCTTTGCTGAAGTCTAGGTAGACTGCATCCACAGATCTCAAGTTTAATATATTTTTTTTTCTAAATTCTTCCTAGTTTTGCTAGGTACTGTTTATCAGTTCCCTCCCATTTATCAGATGAATTTAACTGTATTTATTTTATCTACTTCATTCAGAACTTTTTACCCATTTTATTGGAGCTTGCTATGATAAAAGCATTTGCCTGTCTCTATGTATTGACAGGTATTCTTTATCACCTGTAAGGCTGTGTGATTCTTTGGGTGTTACCCACCCCCCTACACATAAGAAAATCACCCAGACTAGACTCAGTTTAGAAGGGACATTGAGATGCTTGAGCGTGTCCAGAGAAGGGCGACGAGGCTGGTGAGAGGCCTCGAGCACAAGCCCTACGAGGAGAGGCTGAGGGAGCTGGGATTGTTTAGCCTGGAGAAGAGGAGGCTCAGGGGAGACCTTATTGCTGTCTACAACTACCTGAAGGGTGGTTGTGGCCAGGGGGAGGTTGCTCTCTTCTCTCAGGTGGCCAGCGCCAGAACGAGAGGACACAGCCTCAGGCTGCGCCGGGGGAAGTTTAGGCTTGAGGTGAGGAGAAAGTTCTTCACTGAGAGAGTCATTGGCCACTGGAATGGGCTGCCCAGGGAGGTGGTGGAGTCGCCGTCCCTGGGGCTGTTCAAGGCAAGGTTGGACGTGGCACTTGGTGCCATGGTCTAGCCTTGAGCTCTGTGGTAAAGGGTTGGACTTGATGATCTGTGAGGTCTCTTCCAACCTTGGTGATACTGTGAGACTGTGAAATTAAGGAATGAAGCTTTATATTTACAGCTTAGCACAGTGTACAAGCAGATATTTACAACATACACAGCCATAGACAGAAGTACACAAGTTAAAAAAAAGTAATACAGAAACACAACAGCCCCAGAAACCAGAGTCCCCAGGAGGGGCTCTCAACCACCCTTACCACCCTTCCACCTTCTTCCCACCCCTCTACCTTACCCCAGACTTTGCCTTATGTTCAAGGTGAGCTTGGAGAATCAGCCAGGGTTTTAGAAAGCAGATGGATTAGTTAGGCAACAAGTTAGAGAAGTGCATGCAGCCAGAGCCCAAAGAGCAGCCGTGTTATCGGTGTTTATGTTCTTGCTTTTATACATCTCAGCAAACCTATGAGTGAAGTAGACATCACCACTGTTTCCTTTTCACAGCCTGTAATCTAATTCCTCTCACTAAAATATCCCAGCTAGGTTCAAACTAGCACAGGCTGGATCTTCATGCTTTTATTTTGACTGAAGACCGTCCAACCTGTACTTGTTCATTTTTCATGAGTGTCTTCCCTTTTTGTCTTATTGGCAAGAAGGGAGAATTAAAAAAAAATGTATTAATGAAGAGCCCAGGAAGGAGAAAATGTCTGACCTTCCCACCAACTTTTTCTTGTTGCATATGTGAATACTTTCAGGATATCTCTGAAAACTTTGAGGAGAACTACATGCTTCCAAAACTCGCTGCATAAAATTAGGAATACTTGGCCATTTAAAATGCAGCTCAGTTTCTAACCTCACTTCGCTTTGATTACTCAAGTGCATGTCCCTGCAACAGTCAATTTCAAGTTGCATGAAAACATGCCTCATCAGCTGTGTATTTTTCCTGTTTCGAAGGATTAAAGATCACAAGTGTGAAATGAAACATAACAGGGAGGCACCAGAGTGCAGATCTGAAGGTGGAATTTGCATTGGCTGCACTTCAGCACAGATGGTGGAAAAACTTAAATCTACTCTTGAGTCCTGAGACCTTTACTCCCCTCAGGTTAGCAAATGTGTCTAAGGGAGAAAGCTGGAGTAGCTAATTCCCAAGTGTTTTTAATGATTCATGCTCCCTAAAAGAAGGAGCCATGGGAAATATGCCTGAGTATTGCTATTTTGCTGTATGCTCTAAGATGCTTGTTTAGTAAAATAGCTTTACTAATAGCTTTGTTAATCAGTCATGTCTCAAATAAAATCAGAAGTGCAACACAGCCCTCCTCAGGTTTGGGCTCCAGCAAAATAAAATGCTTCATTTGTTCTTCTTACCTAGGTAGGAAAAGCAGACCAAAGCATGACAAAAGCCTGCAGTTGCTCTGTAGCCCTTCTGATTTTAAAGGGTAGGAAGCGTGTAGCCTTGCTGCTTCTTCCTCAGGAGTTATGATGGAAAACCTTTGCTTTATTTTCCTCTTCTCCTACTTCCCCTGTCTCCCAGCTCTGGAGTGATACAGGGGCACACCATAAGACACCTTCTGGTTTTGGGGAAGGTTAGGACTGCTGAAGTCTTGGAAAAGCCATTTACGTTTCAGGTAAATATTGCAGCACCTAGGTGATGTGACTACAGATGAGTGAGTTTGTTTTCTGTTTGGTAAACAGATAAATGTGTTTCCCTCTGCTCCACATATGCATGAACCAACCATGTTTTTTAACAATCAGTTCCCAGGATAAGGTGGGAAGTCAGTCTCCATGACCAGTCTGGGTTTTGGCATTTCCTCTATTACTGTGTGTAGTGATGCCAGTTAAAGCTCATTGAAGCAGTGGATTTCTGATTCTAGTTCTTGGCCTGAAGTGGATTGAGATTCGTAAAAAAATAATCTCAAATCACAATGCCACCATGGGAGGCTTATAGCTTCTGTGACTATCTCACTTGGGCTAGATTTGAATCAGCAATCAGGAGGTGAATGGTTTTGTTCTTATCCCACTGCCAATTTCCTGAGCTAACATTCTGAGAGTGTGTGTGTGTGTTACAAAACTTTATTGTCCAGCTAACTGCCTCCCTCCTTTGAAAACATGTTAAAAAATAAGAGACAAAATGCAAAGGAAATTTAACATCCAAAAAATACAGAACAGTGCTCAGGGCTTTAAAATATATGTAAACATCAGCTCCTGCCAAGTTAGTCATACTAAGAGTTGTTAACACGGGGGATTGATTGAGAGAATGATTGTTGCTGTAGAATGATGATTTAATAAGAGAAAATCTGATAGATTTGACATGCTACACAAAATGTGCAGAACTGTTATTCTTTGGTAAATTGCAACTTTCGTTTGTACCCCTTGCAGCCGTGTTTGTTCTGTGCCTTGCCACATTCCCCTTTCTCCCTGTTATTCTCTTTCATTGCCAGAAATGATTAGTATTCACCATTGTTACACATGTCACCCAGCAAAACATACACACACACACCATTTTCCTTCCCCTTCTTGCCTTCTCTTGCACCTCTGCCTGCTTTATTCTCTTGTACTCACCTAGCCCTGAGATCTTCAGCTGGGCGCTGCAAAAGGTCCTGCTCCCCATCTTGAAAAGATGGCTACTGAGAGCTCAATTTTATTTGCACTTTCTCTATGCACATCCTCTCCTTGCTCTTCTGGCTAATTATTATTTATCCATTACTTAGTCCTAACAACATGTTTGGTGCTTTATAAACTAGAAAATGAAGGCTGTCTCAGCTCAAGGAAGCTGTTGTACAGGACAAATAGATGAAACAGCCTTTCTATTGTTCTCATTTTTACTGATGAGCTGTATTCTGTCCTTCCATTTTTCAGCAATAATTTATGAGGGTTTTTTTTTTCCTTCTAAGTCTGAGATGCTCTCTGCCTCTATGAAGATCCCATTGCAACTGTTGTCAGTATGTTTGGTCTTCTTGTAAAGCCTAGAGTCTCAGCAGGGCATGCCCAAATAATAGTAATCACCTTGACCTAAACTGCTGCTGGGGCCTTTTGCTGCAGACAGGGTGTGCTGGTGTCAAAAGCTGGGCTACAGATGGTCTTCTGCTTGCCTCAGAAAAATGTAGGGCTAGCCTTGGTGCTTGTACTCTATGAATAATAATAATAAAAAACAATCCTAGAGTCTGATTACAACAAATAAATTCCATAACACCCTCTGCACTATATCTGTTGTCGTGCCAAAGAGCATAACATAAAATGACTGAGAACAACAGCAATTCAAAACAACAGCACACAATAGAGTAATTGGACCCTAAGCACAGAAAAATAATGATTTAAAAGAAAGGGGGGGCGAGGGGGGAGAAGGGAAAAATGGGACTGTGAACTGGCATCAGGGACAGTGTCATGAAACTGCAGTAAGATGCATGAGCCTAGTAGAACGAAAAAGAGAAGGAGGTGTGTGGGGGGGGTGAGTTACTTATGAATCAGTACAACTGTGCTTTGTTCTGCATGAGTGTTTTAATAGAGCAAGTGTAATATAAGGATCAGGTGGGCTCGTGGGAATGGAACAAAAGGTTTTGTAAAATTAAAGCAAAATAATTATAGCTCTAGGTGTAGAGTGAGCACACTCCAGCAGTTGATAGCAGGAACCTGTTCAGAATGGAGAAGGGAGGAGGGAGGAAGAGGCAGTTGAAAAGGTTTTTCAGTCAGTGTTTGGTGTTCTGTTTGTTTGTTGTTGTTTTTTTTAACATATATATATTGCAATGCACATACATACACCTGTATGCATAACATACACAGGTTTGCATATGTACATTAACAAATACTTTAAATCAGTGACAGTTGTATGAAACTTTGGCAATGACTAATAAACCCACACACAAAAGTGCATTAAAATGAAAATTTAAGGAATAATCTCTAATGAATTAATTAACAACAACAGAAAAAAATCACGACAGAAAATTGTCTTTCTAATGGGAAAAAAAGGATTAAAGTCTAAACCAGGGACCATCCTATGACATGGCATTCAAAGATATTCTTACTGCAAATGCCCAGTGAGCAATATATACAAAGTACTCACTACACTGATAAACCGAACTTGGAAATTCCAGAAAGGAATGTGATCTTCTGGGCACCACAAGAAACCTGTCAGAAAGGTATTGGGTTACAAAATCTCCCACGTTTGGGCAAAGCATTCTGTTCTGCTCTCCTGCAGAAAAAGCTGTTTCCTACTTGAATTTAAGAGTACTTTTACCTGCAAGATGAGAGCTTGGTTGATCACAAGGTGGCCTCCCTGTATCTAGCTCTGTGCTTTTTCTTTCCCTTACCGTCTGTACATGTTGAGATTGTTTAGCCTGGAGAAGAGGAGGCTCAGGAGTGACCTCATTGCTGTCTACAACTACCTGGAGGGAGATTGTAGCCAGGTGGGGGTTGGTCTCTTCTGCCAGGCAACCAGCAACAGAACAAGGGGACGCAGTCTCAAGTTGTGCCAGGGAAGGCCTAGGCTGGATGTTAGGAGGAAGTTCTTCCCAGAGAGAGTGATTGGCATTGGAATGGGCTGCCCAGGGAGGTGGTGGAGTCGCCGTCCCTGGAGGTGTTGAAGAAAAGCCTGGCTGAGGCACTTAGTGCCATGGTCTAGTTGATTGGACAGGGCTGGGTGCTAGGTTGGGCTGGATGGTCTTGGAGGTCTCTTCTAACCTGGTTGATTCTATGTATTTACCAAACTGCATGAGAATGGTATGTAAAAGTAAAAATAAACCCCACCATCAGGAAAAGAAACAAACAATCCAAATGCAAGCCTAAAAAAAAGAACTCCCAAAAAAAACAAATCCAACCAAAACTGCCCAAACAGCCTAACAAACAAACAAACAAACAGAACCAAAACAAAACACAAAATAAAGCCAATAAAAAACATACACAAAAAAAAAAGAAAGAAAAACAAAAAAACCCCACAACTGACTCCTACCCCAACACACATTTTCTCTCCAAGATGCTGGTTGTCCTCTAACATAAGACTAAGGAGGTCGTGCCCAGGATCTAGAAATGAAGACAGATTGTACTGAGATGTTGCATCCATCTCTTTCTACATGTGTTGTGTTAGGTTCAAAGTGCTCAGAACCTGCTCCTGTTTTGAGCTGTGACTTCCAAACAAATGCATTCTTTTTTATTTCTCTCTCTGTAATGAAAAAGCACTAGTGAATTTTAGTCTTAGTTAATTCCCCTTGGCCCCTGTGCATTAGGCTGGGTTTCCTCTGCATATTCACTACTACTACGTGAAATGAAGTAAAGAATGTAAGCAGCTACCTGTAGTAAATTGGACCCAAAGCAAGAAATGGGTTTTGTGACTTCCCTCCCATGGTGAACCATTTCTGAGGGGTGGAACAATTGCCACCTCATGGCAGTGCATGATGCAGGCAGTTTGTGGAAAGGAGGTTCAGTGGAGCCCACAAACCATAGTCACAGTCACAGCTACTACAGATGGCTGGCATGCAAGGGAGGGGGGCGATTAGCCTGCCTCCCACCACATTTCCCCTTATTCTGTAGTCAGATTTTCCTTATTCAGAGTTTGTTCAGGATAATTGTTCACAGACAATATATTTTTGTGCTCACGGTGCAATCAGAGGCTGTTCTCACTTGAAGCAGAGCACATCTCTTAGGTAGTGCTTTCTGCCAGAATGTGGAGGCTGAGATCAGAGTGAAGCTTTATGAGCTCCATTTGGTGCTTTTTACTTCCGTCTTGTTTCTCTCTCTGCAGGGGATGTGAAACTAGATTTGTCCTGTTTCCACAGCAGGGTTTTGGTTTATTTTGTTTTTCCAAAGCATTTCATTTGGTGGCGCAAATCCAGAGGAGAGTGTGTTGCAGAGATGGATTTGAATGTCAGACAGAAAGAGTTGTGTTTAATAAACTCTTTCTTGTCAATTATAGAAACCAGAGACCAGGAGTCCCCTCTTTAATACAAACGTTCTGTGGTTAAATTATCACTTTAAGTATTTACCCCTTAACATAAAGGGCTAGGAGACAAGGTAACTTTGCTTAAAAAGAGCTGCTTGTGGAATCTGAAGCTCAAAGACTGAAATTCTTTAGTTCTGGGCAGTCCTCTCAGACTCTTTACACCATCCATCTGCTTATGTCTTTTCTTTTTAGAGACAGCTGCCTAACAGAACTGAGTAAAAGTATAGGACTAGTATAAAACAAACAAACAAACCAACCCACCCCCACCCTCCCTACAAAACAAAACAACAACTGCTACAAAAACAAACCCCAAACAAAAAAAACATCAACCACAACTAACAAAACCACCCCTCCCAACAACATCCCCTCCAAAAAACAGAGGAAAACTACCCCCTAAAGCCACCAAAATCAACAACAAAAAAAGTTTATAGGCTATTGGAAAACAGAAAGAGATTATTTAGTAGTAGTTTGCAGTACTTGAAAGTAATAGCCTGACATGCAAACAGTTGAGCATACAGCTGTCCTTATGTGTGCTGCTACTGCTTGTCTCCTCTGCTCACTAGTGTCTGAAAACTTCTCTCTGCCTGTACCATGGCATGAGTTATCTATCTCTGTTAATTTAATTTCAAAGTGATTTGTCAACATGACTCTGTTATGAAATGAAAGGTCAATAGCAAGACAGGTATTCACAAGAGTAAACACTGCACAATGGATTGGAGAGGTCAAGAATTGCTAGTCACATCCCAAGTCTTCAGATGTATCTCATTAACAGAGTGTTTTGCTGTTTAGGAACAGAGATGGTGTAGAGCTTCAGAGTCGAGCTCTCATTCACGGCAAGACACAATGTGCCAGTGTCTGTCCCTTTCCAAGTCCTTGCAATGCTATTGAAGTCAGAATTCAAGTCTCAGATTCTTGGCTTTCTTTGAGATTGACTCATTTTCTTCCTTGCCTTTCCATTAAACCCAAAATACATACATGTGCATGCATGCTCATAAACATGACATTTTTCTAAGGCACTTAATTCAAAAAAGGAACAAAACTGTAGGTGTTTTTTTCCCCCCTTGTCCTCTCATTTTCTGACAAAAAAAGGTACCTTGTAATTAGTTTATATTCCACCTTTATTTTTTCCATTCACTGTTTGCTGGGAGTAGACTCTAAAGGATTAAGGCAAGAGGTGATGGAGTCAACATCCCTGGAGGTGTTTAAAAAAAGAGTGGATGGTGGTGCTTGAGGCTATGGTCTAGTGATGAAGGGTGCTGGGATGAAGGCTGGACTGGATGATCCTGGTGGTCCTTTCCAACCACAGCAATTCATAGTGGTTAGATGTTGTGCTGAGAGATTTGGTTTAGACAAGGACTTGTCAGTGTGAAACTAATGATTGGACTCTGATCTTGAAGGTCTTTTCCAATCTAAGCAATTCTGTGATTCTGTGAAGTGGCTGTTCACCTCTCCCCTATGTCTGAGCTAGAAAATCAGCTCAAACGGCCACATGTGAAGAACAGCCCTGTATTATGTCTATACATTACTAGAGAGATATACATTTTTATATTTTAAAACCTTTTCTAAATGGTTCTTTTAAAAAAAGGAAAAATAAACAGAAGGTAGTATTTCCACTTGTACTCAGAAAGAACTGCTGTGACACTGTCTGATTTTTTCCTTCCCATCCTTTGCAGAACAAATCTAGTCTGGCTAGAGAATTTTCACCCTGGTTTTCTCAGAAGGCAGATGAAGCCTTTTAGATACCAATAGGGATGATTTCTGCTCTCATTGAAGTTGTTGGCAGTTCTCCAGATGATTTGTTATGAGATTTGGCCTTGAGAGAAAGGATCAGTCACACTCATCTCCTTTTTATTCTGAACTAGAATGACCCATATCACTACCCAGTGATGGCTGCCTAGGATACTAGCAATGAATTTTTGGAAAATGATCAAAAGTTCAAATATATGCAAGAATGCATGAAACCCACTGTCTGAGAGACCATAGAGAATGCAGTTGACCATAGCAAAATACATGATTAAAAAGAACTGAATAAAACGGGAAGCTTGTTAAGAAAGTTCATCTATATTCATTTTATTGTTTTTTTCGGTTTGGGGTTGTTTTGGGTTTTTTTTCTGTGTAGTGTCATATTAGGATGAGGCCTGGAACAGTTTTCTTAAGCCTAAACTTTTATGTATACTCCTTTCTGCGTTGTCTCAAATCTTTTGATTGCAAAGCACTATAAATGCTGCAAAACAAAGTCTCTTTTCCAAGTTCCCTACAGTGAACGACTTAAGAGCATTTAGTTTTAGCTTGTATTAGGACTTCGTGTTCTCAGAGAACAGATCCTGCCCCTTTGATCTCTAGATATAAAAATCACTGTTTCCTGGTGGCTACAGAATATCGCAGGGGCCCCAGAAAAGAGCTGGAGACATGCAGAATTAGAGCCTTGTTCCTTCAGTCCATTCCCAGCATTGCTTCTGGTTTCTTGTGTAACTGGGGAAAAAAATCTATTAGTGGTTTTCAGTAATCCCTATTTCTGTAATGAATATAAGCATACTTACCTGATTTTATATGCTTTAAGGAAGGGGGAAAAAAACCATAATGTTGAGGAAATAGCCATACTCTATAACCTTAACTTAATTTCTTTCAAATTTTTATTTGTGCAGGTAGTCTATAAGGTAAATTTGCAGGAATGTAACTATATATCTGCATCCCATATAGTGCCCCATCCTGTGAGAAAGGAGTTGATCAAAACCAACAGGCAAATAAAACTGTTATCCCTGTCTTTTGCAGGGAAGGACAGGTAGTGAGTCAAAGAGAATATAAGATTTCATGATTTCATTGCAACACAGTTGTGTCTGTAGCTGAAAGCATTTCACTAACATGTTGCTATCTCAAGTTTTCTCTTTAAATATTTCTTGTAGGAGGTGAATTTTCCAGTTGGTTTGACTTTGCTGTCAAAAAAAGTCAAGCTGATTTTTTTTCCTCTTTTATTTTTTATCTTCCTCTGATTAAGTGAATAAAATGTTAAGGGTAATTAAGCCAAGGAGACTTTTCTTTTAAATCTGGGTTGATTCCTCCCCCCCCCCCCCCCCCCCTTAATTCATAACCTGGTAAACAAACTGCTCATATCCATCTTTTCTAGAGATTACTTAAAACCATGGTGTGGAAAGTATAGTGTAAAAACACCAGTACTCGCTTCAGAGATAAAAACACTTTCATGCCCTTCAAACCTCATGTGTTAAACTCACAAGTAAAAATCATGTTTTTCATTATTCTTGTTACTCCAGGGCTAAGATTTCCTCTGAAGATCAAATAAGAGGCTTTTTTCCTGTCTTGCACATCCTCACTTATGCCCAGATTATGCCCTTTGTGAAAATACTAAACCACAGACTATGTGGCCTTGAAGCTGGAGGGAGGGACTGTTTGGCGCTTTCAAGTCTGATCAGCAGAGCAAGAGAGATCTGGCTTCTCTTTTCCTCTCTGGCTCAGTAACCTTGGAAAAGTCAATAATATATTTGTGCCTATTCCCCAGCTGTAAAAGAAAGGGGATGCTATTTCTCTGCTGCAGAGGCCCTTCGAAGATAAACATGCTCTCTGAAACTGATAGTGAGCCCTGGAAAATGCATGCATGGGTCAGTTGCCCAGCCTGCACCGTGAGTGGCATCTTAAGCTTCCAGTGCACAGTTCTGGAGACCCTCCAAGAAATCATCCACACTTCAAGGCAATTGCAGTGGGCCTGTCTGGTCTTTTCCTGACCACACTTTGTCAGCAGCTGCTTCAAGAAACCTCCATGTCTCCCTCCCTGTTGAATAGGATTGTTGACATAGAGCAAAGTTTTGTGTGCTTCTCTCATCCTTGCAGGACACAGTGAGTGAACTTTCCCAGCCTAGCTCATTACTTTGGAAATGTTGATCCCCTTTACTGAGTGAAAGTGCTTGTTATAGAGCTGCAGCATAGCAGTTCTACTGTGATTTATTATCTCCAAGTGCTGGTGGTCCTGATACACTTCTTTAGGGGTTTTGTTGAAGCCTTTTGCACATAGGCTGATCACATGTGCCCCAGATACAAACAGGAAGATGAAGTTTTCAGTTCCATCTGCTGCAGTCTAGAATAAATTTCACTGGGAGAAAGCAATTCTGATTTAAATGCCACATAAGCTGTGCATTATTAGTCTGATAGGATAAAGTATTGGGTTCTTTTCCTGGTGGGCTTTTAATTGTGAGCTGCAAATAAGTGCACTGTGTGAACTGTTTAAGTGGAGACGTATAAAACAAAAGCAATACTTGAGAAATAGCAGAGGCTGGACCTGCAAATCAGTGCTATCTGCTTAGCACCTGTTTGTTAAATCTCTCCTGGATTATTTTTCCACTAAAATTCCTGGTAAATTCTTGTCCATCAACTTAGAGCAGAGGTAGGCAGGAAGCCTCCACAAAAAACGGCCAAGCAAACGCAACCCCCATGTAGCCACCACTGTTTGGAAATGAACAATTAACACCAACTAATACAGCCTCTCCAATGGTGTCCTAAATTCCTTTGTCACTTAGTAACAGCCTGTACAAACTACAACTTCGTGCCTGACCTAGGTGTTATCATATTGTCACAATGTGGAATAATCTACTGTTGAATGTGTACAGAAAATGGATTATAAGATTTATTTAGGGGGAAAAAAAATCACTTTGCTGTAGAAAACAAATTAAAAAGGAAGTTCATGTGCTGTGCTTGGACTGAGAGACGTGGCCCTATGTACCTCTGTAGATTCCTAACACTGCTAACGGGAAATAGCAGTAGTGTTTGTGCCCTCCAAAAGCCCTGTCTGAAAAAGTGCTCTGATACATTGGACCTTGGTGCATGCCAGGGGACATCTTTTCAATGGAGAAATTTCTGTAGCAAGCTTTCTTACTAAGAGCAAATTTCTTACTAATCGACTGCTCAGTCTTCCTGAGGGCATCGCTGCCTTGGGTCGGGTTTGAGGCACATCATACTTTTATAGATTTGTGTTAGCAGTATTGATTTTAGTAGAAGTAGCTCAGGTTTGTACCTGTGTTACTAACCAGTGGCATTTACTTCAGCAGAAATTTACCTGAATGAAAATATAACACTGTGCAGTTGAAGTTTAACTGTTCTGCACCAGTTGAATCCTTGATGTTACCTAATCGTTGTGCTTAAACATGGGCTTAATTTGAGGATTATTTTTTTTTTTCTCTTTTCCTCAAAATTAATGTTTATGGTTTGGAGTTCTGGTTTCATAGATTCCTAGAGAGATTTGGGTTGGAAGGGGCCTTAAAGATCATCTAGTTCCAATGCCCTCCGCCATGGGGAGGAGCACCTTCCACTACACCAGGTCGCTCAAGGCTCAATACAGCCTGGTCTTGAACACCAAGGGGACATCCACAGCCTCCCTGGGCAACCTGCTGCAGTGCCTTACTGTAAAGAATTTCTTTCTAATGCTAATGTCCAGTCTAAATGTATCCTTCTCGTGCTTCAATCCATTCCCTCTCATTGTCACTACAAGGCCTTGTAAAAAGTCCATTCCCAGCTTTCTTGTAGGCTGCATTCAGGTACTGGCAGGCTGCTATAAGGTCTCCCCAGAGCCTTCTTTTCTTCAGGCAGAGCAACCCCAACAGCCTCAGGCTGTCTTTGTAAGGGAAGTGCTCCCACCTTCTGTTCATCTTTGTGGCCCTCCTCTGGACCTGCTCCAGCAATTCAACATCCTCCTTGTGCTGGTGGCACCAGAAGTTGACACAGTACCCCAGGTGATTCTCGTCAGTGCAGTTTAGTAGCTAAGGATGCTCAGCTGTAGCTAGCATGTATGTAGTGGTGCTACGCATTACATACATAATAATGGGAGTTTATTCAGTGAGGAGATGGAATGGAGTTGTTGGTACTGGGAGCCTTTGTGGCACAGAAAAAGAAGCACTGAAGTTTAAAGAGAGATCGTTCTCACTAGAAAAATCCCAGCTTTTGAAAATAGCAATATCTTTTCAAGTGGATTCAAATAGGTGATGCAAGCAGTGAGAAAACAAACGTGAGGTCAAAAAAAATTAGAGTGACCACATACCCTTGTATTTGGAAGGGATTGCTACCAAAAGGTGCACGTGTTAAGACTGAGGGGCCCCATTCAGCCGTGCCGCTGAAACCTGGTGCCACTGGAGCGCTTTCTCTCCGGGCCGCACGGAGAGCAGGGGCTGCTGAGCCTGCTCCGCTTCACTGTTGTCCCTCGGGGGGCGAATGTGAAGGAAGGAAGCGGATCACGGCGTAATAAGGCTTGAGAAGTGACAGCGTTTTGCACTGTAGGCAGCTGCCTGAGGTTACCTGAGGACAATGTCTGGCTCTACTGGCTGATAGCTCAGAGCACTTAAAAAAAATACAGTTAATGGAAGCACCTCCTAAGCAAACCAGATAACCCTTTTACCATCCAGTCCCGATTGAGAGGAGTATAATTTTACCTTAATTACATCGGATAAGTAAGAATTGGTTGTGTTTTGACTTTATCCAGCAAATTCCCATTTAACCCAGCTGTCCCCATTGAGTATGTCAGCTTTTCCTTCAAAAGCTCTGCTGTGCAAAGACAGAGTGGTATATAAATGTGAAAATAAGTGATTTAAGACAACAGAAATGAGGGAGTCATGAGGTAGGTTTTTTTTATTGTTATTTCGGAAGGAATTATGTATCACAGAATGTTGCAACAACCTCTGCATGCCTATAGTTGTTTAAAAAAAATTGCATTGATTTTTGTTAAGACAGTTTATTTTCACTGCTGAGCCTTAACAGGAGAATTATGCTTGACACTTCCATTTTAATTTTGTTTAAAGTTTATTTAAATTTAATTTTCAGATTCTTATCTAAATACTGGAATTTTTACCTGAAAGCGCCTCGCAGGGGGTTGGAACTGGATGATCCTTGAGGTCCCTTCCAACCTAAAACATTCTATGATTCTATGATTCTGTCTACCCTGCTCTGCTCTCTCCTTAATTTATACGTAACATACACTAGACAATATTCAGGTTTTAGGTGGGTGACATCCCACATCCCCATTACAAGAAGGATGTAGATGTGCTGGAGCATGTCCAGTGAAGGGCCACAAGGATGCTCAGAGGGCTGGAGCACCTCTGCTGTGAGGACAGACTGAAAGAGTTGGGGCTGTTCAGTCTACAGAAGAGGAGGCTCCCAGGTGACCTTCTTGTGGCCTTCCAGTATCTGAAGGGAGGCTACAAAAATGCTGGGGAGGGACTTTTTAGGATATCAGGGAGTGACAGGACTAGGTGGAATGGAGCAAAGCTGGAGGTGGGGAGATTCAGGCTGGCTGTGAGGAGGAAGTTGTTCAGCATGAGAGTGGTGAGAGCCTGGAATGGGTTGCCCAGGGAGGTGGTAGAGGCCCCATCCCTGGAGGTGTTTAAGGCCAGGCTGGATGAGGCTGAGGCCAGCCTGCTCTAGTAGGGGAGTCCCTGGGCATGGCGGGGAGGTTGGAACTAGATGATCCTTGTGGTCCCTTCCAACCCTGACTGATTCTATGATCCTTACAAAGTTCATGGATCTCTTGTTAGGTTGCTGTTTGACAGGGGAGGTTTGGGGAGGAAAGTTAAATAATGTCTAACGTGAGCTAATGATCAGTTTGGGCAAATGGCACTGCAAGATAAATGTGTTCAAGAATCTCAAAGATGATGGGATTGTTTAAGCATGTTTCTGACTTGTCTGCTTTTTAGCAGCTGATGTAGATCATATAGAAGTCATAAATGCATTTTAGTAGGGCTCTTTGATGCTTCTGATGGTGTTTGTGCTCAGAACATGGTATTTTAAAATGCATCTTTTATGTGAGGGGTTATTATTGCATTTTATCATCTTGTGGTTTGAATTTGTGGAAATTCCATGATTTTCTACAATATCACTGCACCAAATGAAATGCACCCTGCAGTAAAATATCCATGATCTGATGCTGGTTTTCAGTTTTGGGCTCACAACTTGTCCTTACTCGTGGAACAGGTAGCCAAACCCAAACTGATTTTGACAGAGGACGTATGGAACACAAGCCTTATGAGGAAAGGCTGAGGGAGCTGGGGGTGTGCAGCCTGGAGAAGATGAGGCACAAGGGTGACCTCCTTGCTGTCTATGACTACCTGAAGGGAGGCTGTAGCTAGGTGGGGGTTGATCTCTTCTGCTGGGCAACCAGCAACAGAAGAAGGGGACACAGTCTCAAGTTGTGCCAGGGAAGGTCTAGGCTGGATGTTAGGAGGAAGTTCTTGCCAGAGAGAGTGATTGGCATTGGAATGGGCTGCCCAGGGAGGTGGTTGAGTCGATGTCCCTGGAGGTGTTCAGAAGAAGCCTGGCTGAGGCACTTAGTGCCATGGCCTAGTTGATTGGCTAGGGCTGGGTGCTAGGTTGGACTGGATGACCTTGGAGGTCTCTTCCAACCTGGTTGATTCTATGATTCTATGAAAAGAAATTTAAATGGATTCTTTATTCTGCCATTCAATTCTAGGTGGGTCATTTTTTTTCCCCTGCTCCCCGTAAAGGTGGTCTTGTTTTGTAATTCAGAACCTAGATTTTCATTTAGCAATTAATGTGGGTGATTCAAGTCACTCCCTCTGTATTTTAATTTTTTTTTTACCAAATATAGTATTTCTCTGCCTACTGTTGATTGAGCAGAATGAAACTTGCCTACACAAAATTTCTTAGGAAATACAATTTGCACATCCAGATTTCTAACTACACCCACTCTCCCCATTATTGCAAGGTGTTAATCTAGTTGTATGATGCTGCCTGCACAGATGCATACATACATACCCTCTTTAAAAATAGGTTATGTGCCTAAATCCTTATGAGAGAGCTCAGATACTGAGTTTTTCTAGGTCTGTGTGCTCACAGAACATTTAGATCTTGTGGTTGCTGTGACAGAGTTTTCTTGAAGGCTGTTCCATGTTTTCAGAGTGTACTTTCAGTAAGTAGTTTACTCTTTCACAACAAAACTAGCTACTAGTTTTTAAAGTAATTTAAAATTTACTCATATCTGTTTTAGCAGTATTTTTATTTGAATAGTTCTCTTCCAGAATTCTACCTTGGATAAAATGTTTTTAATCAGGTTAAAATGGAAGCAAGATAGTGGGGGGGGGGGGGGGAAGTTTACTGTGGCTTGACTGCAGCAGTGCTAATGAGCTCTGCTTTAATACATGAAGGAACATATGGCCCCCATCTGAATATAAACTGGACACAAAGCAGTAATTCAACTGAGATGTCCTGAATATTGTAAACTGGGTGAATGTGGTTGAAGGTGTTTATAAACGGTGGCTGAATCCCACATGCTGACTCACTGCCTTCTAATGTTCGGGGCTCAAGGTGCTATTTGTTAGAGTATAGAAAATGACCAGCAGAGGGAATTCTTAATTAATGCCAACAAAACAGCAAACTGAAGTGTTATGTTATGAAGAAAAGACTTCTTGTGCTCATGACGCAGCAAGAGACAGATTATAGAGAGGGCAAGTTAGGAGAAGAAAAATCACAGGACATGCAAATTGAGTATTTACTGGCAAATAATTGCTCTCTTAAACTGTGGCTCTCTTCCTAAATTCTTGGCATTCTTGAGCACTTAGAACCCTTTTTTAAAAATCATCCTTACAAACTAGGTAAAAAAACAAACCCAAAGCAAAAATAACTCTCAAAGGCTGATGGTACAGGCTTGTACAGGTAAGAATGTGTGTATTGCTGCATATATTTCTTCTGAAGCATTAGATTGTCCAGAGAAGGGTGATGAAGCTGGTGAGTGGCCTGGAACGTAGCCCTGTGAGGAGAGGCTGAGGGAGCTGGGGGTGTTTAGCCTGGAGAAGAGGAGGCTCAGGGGTGACCTCATTGCTGTCTACAATTACCTGAAGGGAGGCTGTAGCCAGGTGGGGGTTGGTCTCTTCTGCTGGGCAACCAGCAACAGAAGAAGGGGACACAGTCTGAAGGTGTGCCAGGGGAGGTCTAGGCTGGATGTTAGGAGGAAGTTGTTGCCAGAGAGAGTGATTGGCATTGGAATGGGCTGCCCAGGGAGGTGGTTGAGTCACCGTCCCTGGAGGTGTTCAGAAGAAGCCTGGCTGAGGCACTTAGTGCCATGGTCTAGTTGACTGGCCAGGGCTGGGTGCTAGGTTGGCCTGGATGATCTTGGAGGTCTCTTCCAACCTGACTGATTCTATAATCATTTGCAGGACTGCTATGTTTTCTGTTTCTGAGAGAACTGGTGTTTTGCTTTCACGGCTCTACTTTATCTACAAGTTGGGGAAGCAGGCTTCTAGGCTTAAGTGTATCCATTTCTTGCACATGGGTACATCTGTGCTGGTAGAAAACAGTACCAGCCTGTTGGGGGAAAGTATACAGCTCAATTTTATTTCATTTCAATGGGGTCTGTTTTTTACAGAGATGCCTCTAATTAAAAAGCGACATAGCAGCTTGATTTGGGGCAGGAACATAACCCCCTATGTCCTTGTGTTTGGAGTCAGCCTGATTTCAGTAGACTTGGAAGGTTGTACAGAGAAGGAGCTTTTTCTAAGGAGCTCTTAGGGATTGCCTGCAGCCCCAGTGCTTCTCCAGGAGTGGCTTCCCAGGCAAATGGGATGTCTGGCAACCCACTCTGTTAAGTCACTGATGTATGCAGTTTGCATACCAGTCTTAAAATATAGCCATTTTTCAGCCAAGTTTGATGGATGGGAGTTTGCATCATACCTAAGCTTCCATGTGTTTTGTGGAAATAGGCAGTGGTTTAAAGGGAACAAGCTCTTTTAGTGACCCTGCTGAGGGAAAGGCTGCCTTACAACTTCCCTGAAAATTACACACCAGGCCCAACATGTACAGAAATCCTAAAGCTAGAAGGCTCTTTTGGCTCTCCATCAATTGGCTCAAATTCACAGAGAATTCAGTTTTTATCTATCCCACGTGCAAAATTCATTGCCTAATAATAAAAAGAGCTGTTAGAGTATGGAAATGTATAGGTAGTTGAGAGTACTCTACTTCAAAATAAGACTCTTATCTACATCTTAGTTGACAAATAACTTCACCATTTTTTGTCAAATCTACCAAATGTCATTCTTTTTTTTTCTACTTCTCATTTCATAGTATGTATAAACAGGAGTGGCCAAAACAGTCGCACTTTCCACAGTCGAATGCAAATAGCCTGAAGAGCAGAAGTGTGCCTTTAATTTTACAGGCGTTTAATTTTGGTTGTATAGATCCTGGTCAGACAGGGAATCCAAGCTGAATACTTGATTGATGGGCATATATAGCTTGCAGACACCCCTCTGAAAGCCACACAGTAAGCTTCACAGAACACACTATCAGGTCCTTCAGAAGAAGTGCAAAGTTCCCTGTAAAGAGAAATGGTGATTTAACCTTTCCCACAGGAGTAGTTTCTGCTTAATAGGTATCAAATTGAAGTTGGCTTATGTCTTTAAACACATACAATTTTCAGTCCTCATACTTTATTGCACCATAATTGTGAATATTCTGTCTATTCAGTTCTGTGCTAATTATTTCCATAATTATATTTATCATTATTATAATGTTGGTTTTTTTTTATTATTGTTATTATTATTGTGGCAATAATTAGTCCTTTTTAAACTCATCAAATCTTGGCCCATCTGATGTCTTGGTTACAAAGTAATGCAAGTTAATTATGTAGTACGTGGATGAAAAATAATAATCCTTTTATTGGTCTTAATATTCTGCCTTTTTGTTTTAATGACTGTCTCCTCTTTTCTTTGGAGGTCAGGTTTATTTTATTTTCTCTGTGCAGTTACATTTATATCACATCCACTATGTTCTGTCTTTCTTATTCCCTCTGTCAGTTCAAAGATTTCTAAACTTTTTGCATATGGAAAGCTCTTGAGGGCTTTAACAAATCTTTTCACTCTCTGAACCCTTTTTTGTTTCTTCTCTGTCCTGTTTGAGACAGGGTGATCAGGGTTGACTGCAAAATCCAAGGTGATGGCATAACACCAATTTATGTAACCGCATTAAAGGGTTCTCAAAAGTATTTCTTTTAAACCCCCCATCCGTGTGAGGCACTTGAGTGAGCTCACCAAATCCCTCCGTTTCCTTTTCCTGAGTTGGGTTCTGTGAACTGAACTGTGCATTGAAAGAAGTGCAAATTGTATTTTTATTTATGACAGTGGGAAAGGTTAACTACAGAATCCTGGGGAAAGCTTTTTAAAGTCAAAAGAGAGAACTGTGGAGAAGGATCCTTGTACCTTGTGTATAGCAAACTGGAAGGATTCCATAAGACGGGGATGGCTGACATGGTAAGGAAGTACAGCTTGTTCTGTGGCTTCTAGACCATCTGCAAGTGACTTGCAAGAGATGAGAGGAAGCCAAACAAAAGCACAATTGTGATATAATGGAAGTATGAATCAGTCATTGGTCTACACTTACTGGAAAAGGCAGGCAAAGCTCGGGACTGTTCCTCAAGTGACATTAAGATACATCGTTCTTTTGAAAGATGTGTGTTTTGGGCACTAATTCAAGACTCAGTCACATTAAAATGTCTGAGAAAAGCTTTTTTTCAGTTTAGATTGTCAAATTTTATCTTTTTATTTCTGTAGATATATAGAGGCATGTTGTAAAATACATAATACAAAGTCCCCAGGTCCATGTAGAGCAGATCAAGTTGACTTTTGCTGGAAGCAAGTGAGTTTTATTCCCATTCCTTTCCTCTTGCTTCACTCACCTTCTCTCTTCTTTTACCTCCTTATTTTGTTCCTCCCTGCCTTTCACCAGGAATTTTCTTTCTTTCCTCCTTACTGAAAATTCTGCCTGGCCCTAGTATATTTTTCTAGTGTAAATGATCACTTACAGCATTAAGGTGATAAAACATATTTTATGCCTTTTTGCTTGCCCGAGAGATAACAAATAGATTTTTAAAAGCAGATGGCTGACTAGAGAGCCCCGAGGTATCACAGAGCTAACAGGTGCAGCTCTCTATTCAGATTCTGCAATGCAAAGAAATCCTATTTCCCAGACAAATGAGGGGGGAAAAAGGAGAAACAGTGAAAAGATGGACTTTAAAGGATGCAGATGCATGGGTTTCTTTTAATTGTATTTATGCTAGATGATGCAGGGAGAGCATTTGTATGCTAGAAGTAGCCACCCATTGCTAAGAACAAGGCAAGCTTCTTGGCTAAAGCAGAGTGCTGGAAGGTAGAGACCTCTACTGAGTTCTGTTATTGCCACTGACTAGCTGAGTAGTTTGCAAAACTCTTTATGTCCGTTTCTCACACAAAAGCAGGACAATAGCAGAGGAATAACTAAGGCATCCTTCTGCAGGTCATTGTGAATCTTGCATGGGAAAAGCTAAGGAAGGAAAAGTGTAGTACTGTTTTAACTGAGGCACTGTAACTTTAATAAAGTTGCTGTTTTACTAGATACAGAGACAACTGAAAACATGTTTCTGAAGTGTATAAATTGTTGAATACCTCAAGCAAACAATACATGTAGGTCACTAGCAAAGAAAGGAAAAACATACCATTACCTCTTTGTAGTCTCATCTATCCTATCTTACAGGGTTCATATGGGGTTGTCAAAGTATGTCATAGAATCAACCAGGTTGGAAGAGACCTCCAAGCTCATCCAGTCCAACCTATCACCCATTACTGTCCAATAAGCAGCTATGTCTGCACTTCTTCATAGAATCATAGACTGGTAGGGGTTGGAAGGGACCTCTGGAGATCACTGAGTCCAACCCCTCTGCCAAAGCAGGATCACCTAGGACAGGCCACAGAGGAATGTGTCTAGAGAAGGAGACTTCACAACCTCTCTGGGCAGCCTGTTCCAGTGCTCCATCACCCTTACGGTAAATAAATTCCTCCTCATGTTGAGATGGAACTTCTTGAGTTTGAGTTTGTATCCATTGCCTTTCGTTCTATTACAGGACACCACTGAAGCAGAGCTACCCTGTCTTCTTGACACCCAACTCTTCAGATATTTGTAAACATGAATAAGATTTCCTCTCATTTCTTTGTGTTTTGATAGAGCTTGGCTTCCTTGAGCTGTTGCTATCAGATGCAATTTATTCAGAGTTTTGTTCACACTACTCTATGTCTTAATGCAGAATTGAAACGATTGGAGAATATAAACAATTCACTATTAACAAAGTCATTAAACCCTAATTTTGTGATCTTAAGGGTGATTCATCTCTGCTCTGTGCTTGCTGAATCAGGGCCACAGCACAGGACTGGGAGTACTTCATTATTGTAGGTGCTCTTTAAGTATGTTTGGTCTTGGGATTTCAGAAGACTATGAAGTGGTGTAACCTTTCCCTAGAGATCATAAGCTTTATCCTTGCAGAAGCAAGTAATTTATACAAGGCAAATTACTTTCTTTCATTGCTGGAAGTAGAAAAAAAACAGAAAGCCTAACTTCTGGCCTTCTAATTTAAGTAGTAGAGAACAGAGTTTTGCATTTTGGGTCAGCATAAAGGTAAAAGAAACCAAGAGAATTGCTAATCAATTTTAGCCAGTAGTGTGAAATTAAGAAAGGACAGATAGTGAACATGACTTTTTCTGCCCAAGCATTAAATAGTAAAGTCTTTAAATTCTAAATTGCAAGTAAACTGTTTCAGTGTGTTTAGTCTGATTAGAAAACAAATTCATAATAATCAGAATCACTTCTTGGAATATATGAGTCTAGGAACAAGAAGGCATTACAGATCAGTAATCTTAGGCAGTTGTTTTTTTCCAGGAGTTATGGAATCTGGTACATCATACTCTTAATTTTTTCCTTAAAAACCTTTTTTTTTTCCCCATTAGAATCAGGTTGGAACAATGTTTATTTAAAATGGAAAGAACAAGTCATAAGTGCTATAAAACATTTTGAAAAGTTAAAATGAAAAAGATGAATAGGATGGAAAACTTTTTGAACAATTGTGAGAAAAGGATGTAGTAGGGACACTTTTCCCTGCTGTTGTTTAAAAGATAGGGTCTTGATGGAGATTTAAGCAGAGAATGCTGTAGCCAGCTGTGAATGTATGATACCATCAGAGAAAAGATTGCTCTCCTGTTCCTATTTTCAGACAAATTGCCTTGGTGGTCCTGGTCCTTTGGCTCCACACAATTATCAGTTGAGCTGAAGGAGATCTCCCTATAGCTCTAAGTAGTAATGAGGCTTGAGCATTTCTTTGCACATTACTACTAGAATGTGACCTCTCTCACTAGAAGGTTCACCTTTTCATTATAAAGGTGTTACTTCTTTTCTGCATATTTAAAGCATTGCTTAGGCTACTGGACAATCCCTTCACTGTGAAGCAATAGAAAATTCAAACCAACAGAAGTTCCAAGGTGCTTCTTTAAGCTTAGATGTGAAAGATGGTAAGTGATGGAGATTTCAGTGTACCAAGCCAAGGGTTTTAAAAAGCAGCAAAAGAGCATTTAGGATTGTACTCGGAATATTGTTTAAGTGATGCAGGAGACAGACAGGAGTGCAACAAATTCATCTACATGGGGAGATGGCAAAGACAGAATGAGAGCTGCCATCCAAAACTGGGACATCCTCTGAAATGTAAATAGATGTAGGATGGTGATAGTGCCTTTTCATGAAGACATTTGTTCTTTCCTTGATCATTTTCTGCCTCACACCGGTTCACATACTGTCCTGTGACACAGATTTAATGTGACCTCATGAAACTCTGAGAGTGGAAATCAGACAAAAATGATGTTTTCACAAAAAGCAAATTACTCAGCCCTCTTAGAAATAGAGGACGTAATAGTGTGAGTCAGTCCTTGGAAAAAAGATGCTGCAAGTGAGATGGATAAAAGGTGCTTGGGCACAGAGGCTCTCAGTGCTATGAGGAGCTGATATTGTGGCAAACTTACCTGGGATTTATGTGCTGGCAGGACGACAGATTTGGGGAAGGCATTTTATGATCAAGCAGCATAGCTCAAAGCAGCATTGGTTTTATGTGTGTGAATGATAGACAGTGGTGAAACGGAGTACAGCAGAAGCCTAAACCTAGTAATAGTGATTGGGCAAATTATAGGGGGATTTATGCTCACTGCAGCTATAGCTCAGATGATTTGACTATGCTTTTTCTTTTTCTCACCCTTTTCCCAATTTATTTCGTATTATGTATCATGCCTGTAATGGTGTTCTCTGTTGTTTCTCTCCTGACATGTTTAATCCCACAACACAGTCTAGTCTTGATGTTTTCCTTCTCTTTCAAAGAGTCCCAAGAGAGAGAAGCAAGGAAGGTAGATGTATTTGACTTTGGAAAATGAGTTGATGCCAGTTGCAAAGGAAATAAAATATATCACAGGGGGCTGCTGCGGGGTAGAGAGTGAAAATATTGCTCATTTGTGACAAAAGATTGCCTTGAAGACTGCTTCAGCTTGATCAGTCTGAAACCTGTGTCTCACTGTTTCCATTACAAAGGCTTTTATGTTCCTGTTTCTTTTGGAAAAGGACTTCATCTATTTTGAAATAAATCCAAGGCTTCCCAAATGCACTGTTTGCTTTCAGGCCCAGCACATGAGAGCTGTGCATTGGGGGTCACATTGCAGAGGAGTTAGGAGAACATACATTATTTAGTTCCTGAGCTAGGATAGCCAAGGAGTCTGCATGTGACCGGCCTCAGGGCAATAGAGGAGCTGCAGTGAATCTGACACACCATGTGTTACTTCTGCCAGGACTTGGAATGTGGGCAAATTTGGACAGCACAATCATATTGTAGTGCAGAGCTGTGACTCCTCCCTAGCCCTGGGTAATGGGTGCAGTGTGCTTAGCACACCAGAGGACAAGCTGCCTGACACAAGGGATCGCAGAATGCTAGAATCATAGAATGCATCTGGTTCGAACTGCATCAAGAGGGTTGTCTTGTCTAACCCCTGCACCATTAGCAGGGACGTTTCTAATTAGGTCAGGTTGTTCAGGGCCCCATCAAATCCAACCTTAACTGTTTCCAGGGATGAGGCCTCCACATCTGATCTGAGGGTCTGGGTTGATGAAATGCTCCACGTGAGCCAGCAGTGTACACGTGCAGCCCAGACAACCAACCATGTCCTGGGCTGCATCAAGAGCAGCGTGGCCAGCAGGTCAAGGGAGGGGATTCTCCCCCTTTACTCTGCTCTTATCAGACCCCACCTGGAGTACTGTGTGCAGTTCTGGAGCCCCAACACAAGAAGGACATGGAACTGTTAGAGCGAGTCCAGAGGAGGGCCACAAAGATAATCAGAGGGCTGGAGCAGCTCTGCTATGAGGACCTCTGCTATGAGGACCTCTGCTATGAGGACAGGCTACAAGAGTTGGGGCTCTACAGCCTGGAGAAGGCTTCAAGGAGACCTTATAGTGGCCTTCCAGTATCCAAAGGGGACCTACAGGAAGGCTGGGGAGGGACTATTTACAAGGTCTTGTAATGACAGGAGAAGGGGTAATGGGTTTAAACTGGAAGAGGGGAGATTTAAACTGGATGTTAGGAAGAAGCTCTTAACAGTGAGGGTGGTGAAACTCTGGAACAGGTTGCCCAGGGAGGTTGTGGATGCTTCCTCCTTGAAGATAGTCAAGGCCAGGTTGGATGAGGCCTTGAGTGTCCTGTTCTAGTGGGAGGTGTCCCTGCCTATGGCAGGAGGTTGGAACTGGATGATCCTTGAGGTCCCTTCCAACCTAAACCATTCTATGATTCTATGACCTCTGGGAAATGTATTCCAGTACAGGGACTCTGGGATGGGAGAGCAGGGAAAGCACTTCTTGCCTGGGTTGCTGTGGTGTGGTGGGTGACTGCAAGATTGAAATCAGATGAAGAAGTCTCAGCCTGGACAACTGAAACCCATCAGGTCTTTATTTCATATGGAGGAGTCAGGATGTTAAAGCCTGTATTTTGCATGAAGATAGAGTAGTATTCAAGTAATGCCTTTCTTGCTTTCAGTTCTGTAAATCAGTGGTAATAATTTCTTCAGAGTTTCTCAGTCTGGGTCTCTTCCAACTCAGACTCTTCTATGATATGTTCATAGGAGTTGATCATTTCAGAGCCTTAGCATATTAATTTGAGTTCTCAGCAAACAATGGCTCACTCTCCCCAAATTTCTGTGGCTTTCGGTCCTGAAGACGTGGCTTTCTCACATGTTTTTTCTTCCTCTACTCCTGGTCTGTCCCTAATCCCTTCTGAGTATCAATCTCTAATTTTCAGTTTGCTACAGAGAACTTTTCCAGTGCTGTGGGGCCCAATCCTTGACTTGTCTTTTTGGTATTAGTAGTTTAACCTAATATTCAAGTACTGCTACAGTCTTGACATACAGAAAAAAAGAAAATAGATGCACCCTCTGGAAAGGGACAATATACAAATTAATAAATGAAGTTTAATAAGGCTAAGTGCCAGGTCCTCCAACTGTGTCACTACAACCCCATGGTAAGCTACAGACTTGGGGATGTGTGGTTGGAAAGCTACAACTCGGAGAGGTACCGGGGGGTTCTGATTGACAGTCAACTGAATATGAGACAGCAGTGTGCCCAGGTGGCCAAGAAAGCCAATGGCATCCTGGCTTGTATTAGAAACACTGTGGCCAACAGGGACAGGGAGGTGATCATCTTCATGTACTCATCATTGGTGAGGCCACATCTTGAGTACTGTATTCAGTTCTGTGCTCCTCACTACAAGAGGACATTTTCGTTCTGGAGCATGTCCAGAGAAGGGCAGCAAGGCTCATGAAGAGCCTGGAGCACCTGATCTTACAAGGAGCAGCTGAGGGAGCTGGGGTTGTTCAGTCTGGAGAAGAGGAGGCTGAGGGGAGACATCATTGCTCTCTGAAGGGAGGTTGAAGTGAGGAAGGGGCAGCCTCTTCTCCTTGATGGCAAGCAACAGGACTAGAGGAAATGGTTTCAGGCTGTGCCAGGGGAGGTTCAGGTTGGATGCTAGGAAATATTTCTTCACAGAGAGGGTTATTGAACACTGGAATGATCTGCCCAGGGTGGTGGTGGAATTACCACCGCTGGAGGTGTTTAAGCAGCCTGTGGACCTGATGCTTTGGGACATGGTTTAGCATTGACCCTAAACTGGGTTGAAGATTGATCTGGATGATCTTTGAAGTGTCTTCCCACCGGATGTTTTCTGTGATTCTGTAATACAGTCTAAATTAGTGAATTAGTGGCATCTATCCCTGTTGATATCCCTGTTGATATCCCTCCTGATATGTTTTGAAGTTCAAGGGTTTTTTGTTCTTTATTTAGCTTGCTTCTCTTATTTGTATCCACTGCTGCTGTTTTTACCTTTTTGCTGCTGTTGTTTATAAATCTTTCAGTGTGGATTTGTTGTTTGGTTTTGGTTTAAAATTCTCTCCCTCCAATTTTAAAAGCAATTCTAAAAAAAGTTTCCCTTTTTTTTAATTTTTGAAAGTAGGCATCTCTCCTGTACAGTTAGCTCAGGTGAGCTGCTGCCAACTTGCAATTGCTTTGCACTGTAAGTGACCTTTGTATCTCACGTGGGCTAACTGTCACGGCCTGCAACAACTCTGGATCACAGTCCATGAATCCAGAAGAATGCAAGTAAAAGTGTCTCAGAGATGTTCACACAGATATGAGAAGATGTCTTGTTTCACACAGTATCACAGTATCACCAAGGTTGGAAGAGACCTTACAGATCATCAAGTCCAACCTGTTACCATAGAGCTCAAGGCTAGACCATGGCACCAAGTGCCACGTCCAACCTTGCCTTGAACAGCTCCAGGGACGGCGACTCCACCACCTCCCTGGGCAGCCCATTCCAGTGTCCAATGACTCTCTCAGTGAAGAACTTTCTCCTCACCTCAAGCCTAAACTTCCCCTGGCGCAGCCTGAGGCTGTGCCCTCTCGTTCTGGCGCTGGCCACCTGAGAGAAGAGAGCAACCTCCCCCTGGCCACAACCACCCTTCAGGTAGTTGTAGACAGCAATAAGACCACTGTCCTCCTCTCTTGTTAGCTCAAGACAGTCTGGTTTAAGCAAGGTTGGCAGAAGGGTAGAGGCTGCAAGGAGGCCAAATTCATTGTTGTTTTTTGAAAACCAGAAATGAGGCAGAAGCAGAAATTACTCCTGCCCTGTGAGTTAGTTTGCAGTGTGTACTGCAGAGACCTGTGTAAGGATGCTCCTGCCAGCTGGACTGGTCAGCTTTCCAACTGGTCTGATGTTTGTCACCTGTATTTCTTGCTCCTGAGCATTTCTGGGTGCCTGGCCACTAGATGTGGAAGAAATGGTAGAATAGGAGAGTGCAGTCATAGCTGGGAAGTCTGAGGATATCATGGTGGGGATGTCATACAGCAGGAGAACCCAAATCAAAAGGAAGCCAAGCCTCACTGATGCTGTTACTTGTGGGATGCCTTGCTTAATTCATAACCCTCTTGTCTGTCACCATATACAGAGGCATTTTTACAAAGAAGCATCACTTTGAGATTAACTAGAAGGGAAAAGCAACAATTTCTGGTCTTTAGAATATATGTGTGAACTTACAATCTCCTTGTAACATCTGTGTCTTGAATTCTTTATCTCTTAGAGAAGGATGAAAATCCATGTGTGCTTCAGAGGGGAGCTGAGATACTTCATCCATTTGGAAATTATTTTTCTCCTTTAGGAGACAGATGCTTTACCTTTTCCATGAAAAGTTGTAAATGTTTCAGAAACAATTAATGAAGCTTCCTGACATCCTCTTGGGTGACGAAATATGATTGCTGTGGGAAAACTGAGGCAAAAATCTGTCATGTGAATATTTTATTTTAATAGTTAATGAACAGGGAAAAAGAAACTATTACTGTAAAACACATGAGCAAGGTTGTAGAAAACTTTGGCAGAGAAGGGTACTGAGATAAACTGTCTTGATTGGCATCTCTTGAAGGTCAAAGTGTCTACCCAGTGTATAAGGCAGGATTAAATTTGGCTCACGGTGTAAATGCAGTGAGAAGACTTACCTCTTAATATCCTTAACTTCAAAATGCACGTATTGCATAAGGCAGTTTTGTAAATACTTTGAAAAGTGACTACATGAAAAGATAAAAGTTCCTTTGGTTTCACATCAGCAGTAATGCCATTACTTTTTTTACACTAAAACCTCAGTATTTTCTTCTAGCACTATCTGATTCCCAGATAGCACAACTCTTCAGCTGATGGCAAAGGAGCTTTATCAAATACACCACACCGTCTTGGAGCATTGGCATTGTCTTGTCATTTCCTGTTTAAGGATTTGAAAATTGAGATGTGGAGAAATAAAGCCAGCCACACAGCGTGCCAGAAAAGAACCAAAAAGGCAATTGAGGAAACAGATACCCTGAGCTTTGCCTTGTTGTTTAAATCAGAAGATCCGTAGACCTTAGAAGCACTCACAGTTCAAGCTCGTTTTTGTTCTTTCATGCTGTGTGTTACTTCAGATGATTCAGTTGGTTTTGGCTCTCTCATGGAATCCAGTTTGACCTTCAGTGTCTCCAGGGATGGGGCCTCTGCCACCTCTCTGAGCAGCCTTTTCCAGTGTTTCAGTGCCTTCATTGTGAAGAGCTTCCTGTTGTCCAATCTAAATCTACCCTCCTCGAGCTTCATTCTGTTCCCTCTCATTCTACCGCTACAAGCCCTTGTAAGAAATCCCTACTCAGTTTTTTTGTAGGACCCTTTCGGCTACTGGAAGGCTGCTGTAAGGTCTCCCTGGGGCCCTCTCTTCTCCAGACTGAACAATCCCAACTTTTTCAGCCTGTCGTCATAGGACCTGAGCTCCAGCCCTCTGGTCATCTTTGTGGTCCTCCTCTGGACCCAGTCCAGAAGGTCCATGTCTGTCCTATGTTGAGGACAGCAGGACTGGACACAGTACTCCAGGCAAGGTCCCACCAGAGCAGAGGAACAGAATCACATCTCTCAACCTGCCATTCCAGATTCAGGTCTTCAGATCAGTAACTGTAAGTAGTCTGACCTCTCCACTGGGGCAAACCTCTGCTTTTTTTAACCTCTAGTAGGTATGAACGCAGAGACAACATACAAAACATTTAGAACTGCATTCACATCATGTGAGTGGCAGATTGTAATTGTATAGGTATGGGTGTACCAATATGCATCAAATAGGTAACTGTGACTATCACTTTTTCCCCTGTTAGACTTCTGTACCTTCCTATCAGTTCAGTAACTACATCAGTGAGTAAAAAAAATATATAAAGGAAGAAAAAAGCTTCAGTTGGTAAGAAATGAAAAGATTGTGGTGAGAAAAGACAGGACCAGCTGTAAGCATCAGATACATAGTGACCCTAAATGATTTTAGGATTCTGGGGATCTTTTTAGGGTAAGCTTCTCAAAAGCCAGCAATGACTTTCTTCTGTGTCCACAGAGTCAATGTGGAGTTTATTATACACTTAAGATAAACCTTACCAGTGCTGTATAATGTGAAAAGTTCATGCCTAAGTAAAGCCAGGTTCATATGAAAGAAGCCCCAACCACAACACCCCACCCCAGCTCCCCTACTGAGTAACTGATATCCACCTTTGTTTTTGTGTTCCTGAATCAGGTAAGGGAAGACAACAGAAATGGGCATTACTTCCTATCCAGGGAGAGCTGATGCTTTCCAGCACACTTCCAGCCTTATTTCCAAATTGCTTAGGGCTTTAATTGTCTTGCAGCCCAGCTCATCTGTGTATGCAAAGAGTTTTACTCTGGCCTTTTTAACTCCGTGAAGTTGTTGAGTATAGTAGACAAGAATGCTTTTCTCTTCCTAGTTGCTTATTCCATTCTAAAGTGGAAATACAAATAGAAATACAAGTGTAAGTGTGTGAAGTTTTTCTGGGAGAAGGTAGATAAGGAGAAGACTTCTGACCTCAGAAGTCATAGACTAATTAGTCATAGACTAATTCCACAGCAGTGCCACAAATTTTGGAGTGCTTGATTCCTCTCCCTGGGCAAGGGCAGTTCTCTCCAGTTCTCAAGCTGGCTAGGTCCCCTATGTGCCTGATCTCTGATCATGTGGTGGAGTTGCTTACATACCTTAAATTTATTCTGGTTTTACTGTCTTTCTGTTGTTCAAAGTATGTTAAATGGCTGTAATTTCCTCTGACACTTAAAATCTGAATGGTTCTTTATTTAGTAGATGAGGGGAAAATCACTTACTGGTGTTCATGACAGAAATATGTGAATTGTCTGTCCACTTCTATCATGTTCATACTGGAGTCTGGATTCTCTAGTAACTGCGTCAGAAGCAGGCTTAAGATGGAGGAGATGTGTCTACAAACTGGTTTTTGCTCATAAAAAATAGACATTTGCATTCTTTGTATCCCTGAATCATAAATCAGGAGGGGCTATCCTCATTCTGAATGCCATACTTGTTCTCAGCATGATGTGTGTGTGGTGAAGAAGGCATTGAAAGAAAGCATTAAGGCCAGGATAACATCAAAGAAAATGCTTCCATGTTTATTCTCCCTTCCATGGTGGATTAATTAGAATGAAAACACCAGCTATCTTGAAAGTAAAAGCAACTGTGTATAGGTAGACTACAGCAGTATATTCTGGAAAATCAAAGTTCTTCCCTCCTCCAGTCCATAGCTCTAATGAAGTAATCCTATACCTTACTCACTTTGACGTAACCTCTCAAATTCACTGGCCAGCCTGTATGGTTGCTTGGAGATGTTTGATGTCTTGTGTCACTTGGTTGACTCTGCTGGACCTAGTATCTGCTGATGTTACCTTGTGCTTGGCACAGGATGTAAAAGGATGTTACACTGATGCACCAACACTGTCTTTAGGCTTTCAAATAAAAAGTTCAGATATCCCCGCTGAGAAAGCATATGGTGGCAACTATAGGAAAGTGGGAAGCAGGAGCTTTTCAAGCAAAAGGGAGCCTAAGCAGGCTCCCTCAGTCTGTCCTCCTTTGAATTAGAGGTTGCATGGCACAGTATCTTTTTATCCTAAAAAACTGTCAGGTCGTTGTTATTTTTTTCTCCTTTATAGCTTTGTACTTTATTGTGTGATGACTGCACCCTATATGACACCTTCCTGTCCAACAGGCAAACATTGCTGCAGAGTACAATCCTAAATTCCACCAGTCATTCCCAGACAGGGCTGCCTCCTGCCTCAGGACACACAAAGGCAGTCACAACACTGAATTTCATTCAGCTGGAACTATGACAAGATTTTACTATTTGACAAAAATAGTAAATCCAGAGAGTAACTAAATGAGTTCTTGAGCAGCAGACAAGGTACAATAGGGGCGTAAGAGTCAAATCCCAAGTATGTGATGTGGAAGCCAGTGGCAAATCAGCAGCTTACTTTCCACATGTTCATTGAGGAAACATCTGACTGTTTCCTCAGATTTATGAGGCAATTGTAATACATTTTCCCCATGCTTTATGAGGCAGGATGGGCTGCTGGTTGAATTCCTCTCTAGGAATAACTTTAGTAAGTTAATGACTCTTTGGGTTTTGTTAGCTGAGTGGCGTGGGCTTCTACCATGAACAGCTTGTAAGAGTTGTTGTATTAGGGAACCAAGCACATCCATCTGAGTAGTACATTTGTCTGAATGAGTGCATGACTATTTGGTGCATCGTGACTAAAACCCTTGTGCGCTCCTCTTTTTTTTCCTCAATGTGCCTGCAATAAAATAAATTCACCATTTTTAATTTAAGTTCTGATCATGGAAACAGAGGAGGGACATCCACTTGCACAAATCAGTACAAGAGTGTCTTCTGCTATTCGTGGCAAAATTAGGTTTTCTGACCCTGCTGATTAGAACGAGACACGTAGTTATTACGGAGGATACCAGCTGTAGGAAGGAAACACTCTCTCAGCTTTATACCACATATCCCATTCTTTTGTCAGCTTACATTATAAATAAATAACAAAGCAATTTGACACATGCCCATTGATTAAAACTAAAAGTTGTCAGAGAGGAGAAAGACAAAAATATGAATTATTAATAACAATATTAAGCAATGAAAAAAAAAAGATGCTTAACATGCAGGAAAGTCCCTGAAAAGTCGCTTAGTGAAGGGGAAAGAAAGGACAGCCATGGAGACCTTCCCTTCACTGCTACTTTGTGGCCTTTTCCTTTCTGCTTCAACCCTTGGGGGTCAAGGTGAAAAGATAATTCTGTTACATTTTTGTAATCTTGTTTACCTCATCTGTTATTTCTGACATGCACCTACCTGCATAGTAGGGAATGGAGTGAATTTAAAGCTGCGGCATCACATGATTGGGATTGGCCAATACATATTTCTGTGCAATCTTCTTGGCAGTGGGGTTTGAACTACCTGTTGACAACCCTGACACATCAGTTGGAGAAACTAAGCTGATCTATACTCTCTCTAAATTCTGTATACCACACATCCCTGCAATTTAGCACACAGATATTAATGCATGCAAAAATGCTATGCTAGTAGTAGTTTATGTTCTGTGTACTTCGTGATGCTCCAGTTGATAAAGCATAAACAGTACCCTAGTAGCTGGCGTAATTATGCGGTCCTTTTCCCACCTTCTGTCGCTTGTTTTGGTGGCAACTATTTAAATGCTTTCATTTATCAGACCAGTTTGAATGGCTGTTGGGTATATTGACTGTCCTGGCAATACTTAATTTTCCATCTGTGAAGATTACATTTTTTTTCATCACTGAAGAGGAAAGAAGGAAAAAGAACACTTGCAGAGAGCAAGAGAGGCAACTACACAACTCCTGCAAAAGCTGTAGAAAGCCCCTCAGTGACAGTTGCATTTACTGAAGAATGCTCTTGCTCTAAAGCAGACATGGTGTATGGAACAGAAGAGCTCATCAGGTTTTCCTGGTTGGGTAGCACCAGAGACCTAACTGTGATTAAAGTGTTTGTGTCTCTAGATGAGCATCCTACATTAGACTTCCTCATGGCTAGTCTGAACATTGTGTTACTTGTAGCTGAAGAGATGACATCATCTTTATACATATAAAAAAGAAAGACTACAGGAGCAATAAGGCTCCTACCCCATGTTTCTGATGATAGTGTTTTGAATTAACAAACTGTTAATGAATTCACAACATGATCTCCCAATTACTGCACTTTAATTCTGGAAAGCTCCTTTTATGCATCTTTAGTTCAAGTAAGGGCTATGCACTTGTAGCTTTTATGGATTTCATTAGGTGCCAGAAATGCTCAGAGCTTCTGAAAACCAGGGTCAAAGGATCTCCTTGCTGGCATTTAGTTGCATGTGGTGCAGGTACCTCCATCCTTATTTGGTCTCCATTTGCAGTCAGTTGGAGAACATTAGGCACTAAGAGGCACTAACTCAGCCTGTTACAAGGAACGGCATCCAAAATAGACCCTCAAATAAGGGCTCACTTTTGATCATAGACTATAAAGGAGGTCTGGATGAAGGCTGTAAGCAGTTAAAAATTATCTGGGACTTTTCTATGCATGGTGCCTCAAGCTGGGTAACTGAAATTGGGTAGTTGTCCTAGAAATGTTGACTTTGCTTTTCTGTTTCTGTGTGTAAAATGGCAGCATTGTGTGTGCAGCTTTGCAGGTTATGAAAAGATGGACTTCTCTTACTTGGTACATAATTATAATGATGAGACTTCTTATTAGCCCCTAAATGGTTTGCATTTACATTTTATGGGCTCTTTTTAGTTTCACTTACACTATGACTACAGTTTAGCACTGAGTGAGTATGTCTGGTAGTCTCAGCATGAGTACCTTACACTACTGCTAAATTTGGCTGTATATGAAATTATTGGTCTCTCTTAAATATTAATTGGTGTAGCCTGACTCCCCTTAGTTCTTCTAATATGCTGCATCTGATCCTCAGGGATTTGGTGAACATTAATTTGTGCATTAAAAGACTAAATTTAAGATAATTTCCTTGGGTTGAAAAAGTTACACAAATCAGTAGTTGCTTGACAGAGCAGAAGCACAAACCAAACAGAGTGAAATGACTTCTGAGGCAGGACTGATCATGATGAGAGAAATGGCTCTTCTTTCTCACATGTACCCAGAACTATAAGCTAAAGTCAGATAAAGACGTGTAGAGCGATACTAGCTTTACCACTCTGCAGAGACTTGAAGGCAGTCATTTCTTAGAGTGTTTTAGTCTGCTGGCACCATATATATCTGTATTCTAAAATCTTGTACAAATGTCTGCAAGGAAATCTTTAGATGTGCAAAGTTTGTCTTTTGAAAAGGAGATCCTTAAGAAACTGCATAAGGTTTAAAATTCAGCAAGGATGGTTAAGAGAATCTTTGATAGGGACTTCTTTTAAATCTGGGAGAAAGCACTTTAATAATACTGTTACAGTACTTTTCATCAGTCTTACTGCACCCACATGCAGTATTTCAGCTCTGTAAACTGAAGCATATTTATGTTAAATGATTTGCCCAATGTCTTATCATGGGGAAGTGGCAGACTAGGAATGGAACCCAAGAGTCCTCATTTGATGTTGCTGTTGTTGAATTCAGAGGCAGTATGCTGCCTTTCAAAGAAAAAACACTCAAGAATTCAGCAGTAGCACTCTACACGAGGAGTCTCCCATTTCAATAAACATGCAGTTATGTCTCTGCTCCGCTGACCGTGGTCCCTGAGGTTGCTAACAATCCAAACCCATGTCTCCTTTGTGGGTGCACATTGCACTACCAAATCTTCCAGTGCTCTGAAACAAAAATTCTTGTTCTTAATGGATGTACTGGGGAAAATGCAGCCCTCAATAAGCACCACCACTGCCAGTGAAATAAAAAGAAACTGGAGTGATAGGAATAGCCTGGAGAAGAGGAGGTTCAGGGGTGACCTCATTGCTGTCTACAACTACCTGAAAGGAGGCTGTAGCCAGGTGGGGGTTGGTCTCTTCTGCCAGGCAAGCAGCAACAGAACAAGGGGACACAGTCTCAAGTTGTGCCGGGGGAAGTCTAGGCTGAGTGTTAGGAGGAAGTTCTTCCCAGAGAGAGTGATTGGCATTGGAATGGGCTGCCCAGGGAGGTGGTGGAGTCACCGTCCCTGGAGATCTTCCAGAAAAGCCTGGCTGAGGCAGTTATTGCCATGGTCTAGTTGATTGGCCAGGGCTGGGTGCTAAGTTGGACTGTCTGATCTTGGAGGTCTCTTCCAACCTGGTTGATTCTGTGATTCTATGAAAATGAATTTAAATGGATTCTTTATTCTGCCATTCAATTCTAGGTGGATTATTCTATTCCAATAAAGGCACAGTTTGAATGCTTCTAACAGTGTTGGGCTGCTTTTTTTTTTTTTTTAGGCTAGGGAAGGTGAGACAGCAGATGATACTACTTCTCTTTAAATTCCTGTCTAATAGTATTTACCATCTCTGTGAGATATTGAATAAATATGGATAAGTCACTGTGTTTTTAAGTCTGTATTTTTGAAATTTGACAACACAATGGGTGAGCTTTACAGGGAGGTATTTCTCGGTTTTGAGACAAGTCTCTTCACGTCAGCTTGTCTTCCTGATAGCTTTCGCAGTGTATGAAGAAGGAAGGTGGGAACAAGGGCAAACAATACCATCTTGCAGCATCTGGGCAAACATTTGCAATCAGTAGGTTAAGCTTGGAGCTGATAGAAGAGACTAGCATAGACTCTGGATCTTGTCTGGAAAATCCAATCTCATAATCTTGAAAGGAAAACTCAAGAGTCAGGGGAAATGCAGTCCACCACAATGTGTTCTTAGAATCATAGAATGGTTTAGGTTGGAGGAGACCTAAAAGATCATCTAGTTCCAACACCCCCACCATAGGCAGGGACACCTCCCACTAGAACAGGTCATTCAAGGCCTCATCCAACCCAGCCTTGAACACCTCCAGGGAGGGAACAGTCAGGCCTTCACTTGTAAATTCCTATCAAGATTGAGCTCAGGGTATTTATAAAATGTAAAAGTGATGTTCTTTCTTACAATTCCTCAGTCAGAGGAAATTTTGCATGTGTTACAGCCAGTTTAATTTACAGAGATGGAGCATAAATTTCCACAGACCAGACATGAAGGGCATAACACGGAGTTCTATGAGCTGAGTTTTTCATTAATATTTGATTTTGTGTTTGGTCAGAAACAGAAGGAATTCTGTTTTCTTACTTTTGTGTTCAGGATAGGAAGGTCTGAAAGCAAGGAGTAGATGGAAAGGTACACGTGGACTGTCTGTATGACAAGGGCTCAAACACAGGTGTTTGGTAATGTGTGAGATGCTGTAGGACAGAGCTGGCCCTTAGCTGCTTTTCTCAAAAGACAGGTATCCTCAGAAGTGGTCATGGTGTCTGCTAGCCATTGCCACCTGTGCTTAAGCCTCAGGGCTTTTCTGATGGTGTTTAAAAGCTGTGTTTAAGCAAATGCTTTAAGCCCTAGACCCCAAACTTTGCATAGTTATAACCACGTCTAGTGTATGATTTATTGATGATAAGCCTACTGCATACTACTTTAGGATGAATTCTTTTATGCCATTTATTAAAGGTAATTTCTGACTCTGTTAAAATAGTGTATTGTATGAGGAAGGGTGGCCAAATCTAGACCACTGGTTTTGTTAATGCTGATTATATCAGCAATCCTCTGATGAGCCTACAGACCAAGATTTTCACCTATAAATGATCATTGTGCCATATAGTGGGGGTATGATGGGCAGCTAAGAATAATTGAGTTATAGAATCATAGAATCAGTCAGGGTTGGAGGGGACCATAAGGGTCATCTAGTTCCAGCCCCGCTGCCATGGGCAGGGACACCCTACCCTAGAGAAGGCTGGCCAGAGCCCCATCCAGCCTGGCCTTAAACACCTCCAGGGATGGTGCCTCAACCACCTCCCTGGGCAACCCATTCCAGGCTCTCACCACTCTCGTGCTCTACGACTTCCTCCTCACGTCCGCTCTGACCCTGCCCATCTCCAGCTTCACTCTGTTCTCCATGGTCCTGTCACTCCCTGATATCCTAAAAAGTCCCTCCCCAGCTTTTTTGTAGGCCTCATTCAGAGTTCCCAGATTGCCATGCATTTGTGCCTATTAATCATAAAAAATAACTACAAGTTGAATTGTTGTGTTTATCTGCTGTGTTAATTACAAAGCAAGTAAAACAAAAGGGAAAAGTAGAATGCATGTCCGTGTTACTGGAATCTGTGCAGGGTAAGAGAAGGATGTGTTAAATACCTGCAGGTTGTTAGATTCCAGAGTAGAAAGGAAAAATGTGCATTATCTGAAGTTAAGGTGTATGTCTTATGTTTTAAACAAGTTGGACTGTAATTCTAAATCCTGTATGGCATGTGTTGACCTTGTCCTGTTCTACAAGTGTCACCAATGGCTTTTTGTTTCTCAAGTTTTTGTTTCTCAGTTTGTGCCAGTGGAGGTCTAGGCTGGATGTTAGGAGAAGTTCTTCCCAGAGAGAGTGATTGGTGTTGGAATAGGCTGCCCAGGAAGGTGGTGGAGTCACCGTCCCTGGAAGTGTTCAGGAAAAGACTGGATGAGGCAGTTAGTGCCATGGTCTAGTTGATTGGACAGGGCTGGGTGCTAGGTTGGACTGGATGATCATGGAGGTCTCTACCAACCTGGTTGATTCTATGATTTGTGAAGTTGATAACATAGGGTTATATATCCCATCAGACAACTAATCAGACATGATCAGTCTGATCCACTGAGTCCTCTTTCTTTGAAGATATAGTCCTTATTAGAAGCAGCACTGTGAAGTCTGAGACTTTTTCTTCCATGCCATGCACTTTCCTCTGCAGCTATGTTCTAGCACGTAAACAAGAATAATGTCCTTTACAAACTCTCTTCTCAGTCCTTATTCCAGAGAAGCTCCCATTGTCTTTAGTAAGCCAAAACCAAATCAAAAGCTACCTAAGTATTTCAGCAAATTGTGCTCTGTTTAGAGCAAACTGGAGGGACAGATTTCTTTGGTGATGAAATCTGAGCAGTTTTTGGATATTGCTAGTCCTGTTCAAACTGTTTCCAGAAACTAATCTACAGATACTTTCAGCAGAAACCTATGTTTTGCTGGCTGTCAGGGCTGAGAGTTTAATTTCATGAAACTTCAGCTGGAACCTGTCTCAGTTCTAATTTAAATTTGCCAGAGACTCAAATATAGTTGATAGAACCATTAACAATTTATAGGATGCCCTCCCCTCTTCCCCTTTCTTTCCCAAAAGAAAAAGGAATTAGATGGAGAGAAAGAAAAGCTATGCAGACCCAAATAAATAATCTCACTGAGATTTGGAAGTTAAAAGAATCATAGAATCATAGAATGGTTTAGGTTGGAAGGGACCTGAAGGATCATCCAGCTCCAACCCCCCGCCATAGGCAGGGAT
>WAAF01005428.1:0-11280 GCA_013400475.1 Tricholaema leucomelas
GACCCTTCTTGTGGATGTTGATGTGTTCCAGGTTGTAAAGCTGAGATTCTTGTCCCTTCAGCTGCTGCTGGTTGCTTCCTGCACCTTTAATAATGGATTGTCATTTGTGAGTGGTGCATGGGAATGCCATTTCACAGCAGAAAAAGGAAACAGGCACTTGCAAGCCAGCTTGTGAGGGGATCCTTTTGTGCCAAAAGATGTTGTGCATAGTGCTTTAGAGAGTGTTCCACAGGTACAGGACTTTTCTTGCTCTCTTTCTTTTCACTGGAACTTTTTCAAGGTGTTTATACTTAACCCAGTTTATTTTGAAAACCACTTGTCTGAAGTGTCCTCTTTACTATGAGGGTAAGTGGAACACTGAAGCAGGTTGCCCAGGGAGGTAGTTGAGGCCCTATCCCTGGAGATATTCAAGGTCAGGCTCAACAGATCTCTGGGCAACCTGATCTAGTTGAGGATGCTGCTGCTGGTTGGACTGGATGATGTTTGGAGGTCCCTCCCAATCCAGACCGTTCTATGATTCTATAGAGACAATGCAGCTAGACCCCTTGGAGCTCATGCACCTTCCCCTGCAGGGGAGACATGGACCCATTGACAGGCATTGTTCTTTGGAGCAGGGACTGAGGAACCTTCTCCTTGCTGGGGCTATGGAGACCACACAAACCCCTGTGCTGGTCTGTGTATCAGTGGGATCACAGGGATTTTAGCTGGTAACTGCCCAGCCATAGTGAAATGAAGAGCTACATCTGGCCTGCAAGGTGTAGGATCTCAGATCCTGCTCTAAAAAAATCAGTAGCAGCATTGTATGATCTAAGAGTAGTGCTAATAGTGTGCAATTGTCATTAACATACCTGAATAGACAAAAGAGGTCACATAACTTCAGTTGGAGGTCTTTCATTTCTGCCTGGTTAGTAGTTCAGTAAAAGCTGAGCTGTGTAAATGCCTGCTCACCAGGAAAGGTTCCTCATTGCTGTGGCTTTCTAATACTCTGGTGCTGCTTTCATGTTCTTTTTTTCTGGGTCTTTCTCATCATAACCATGAATTCTGACCTCTCCTACTGACTTCTTGCATTCTTTCCTATTATATCCATCATGCTGGAACAATGACCCTTGCAGCAATGCTGAAATCCCTTCTGAAACTGAGACTGAACATTTAAAATGAACCAGGGGAGGTCTCCTTGGACATGTCCCTATTATCACTCTCCTCTCTTTACAAAACATGACGACTGAAGCTGTCTGTCTGATAGAAACAGGTTCTGCACTGCTACTGTGTAAACAAATCTAGACAGACTGGAGTTCAAGATTAGACCTGGATCTGCCAAAGCATGCTGCAATCCCTCTGACCTCCCATCATGTAGGGAGAAACCTGGGACCAAGCTGTGTGTTGGCTGTGGGAAGCAGTTGCAGCTTTCCTTCCAGTACCTGAAAGAGGCTACAAGAAGCAGTTGCAGCTTTCCTTCCAGTACCTGAAGGAGGCTACAAGAAGCAGTTGCAGCTTTCCTTCCAGTACCTGAAGGAGGCTACAAGAAGCAGTTGCAGCTTTCCTTCCAGTACCTCCATCATTTTCCACCAGTCCTGGCTCACCGGAGAGGTCCCAGGAGACTGGAAACTGGCCAAGGTGGTCCCCATCCACAAGAAGGGTCGGATGGAGGAACCTGGGAACTACAGACCTGTCAGCCTGACCTCAGTGCCAGGGAAACTGATGGAACAGGTTATCTTGGGGGTGATAACAGCGCACCTGAGGGATGGCCAAGGGCTCAGGTCCAGCCAGCATGGGTTTAGGAAGGGCAGATCCTGCCTCTCCAACCTGATCTCCTTCTATGATCAGGTGACCCGCTTGGTGGATGTGGGGAGGCCTGTGGATGTGGTCTATCTGGACTTCAGCAAGGCCTTTGACACTGTCCCCCACAGCAAACTGCTGGCTAAGCTGTCAGCCCACGGCTTGGATGGCAACACTCTGTGCTGGGTGAGGAACTGGCTGGAGGGCCGAGCCCAGAGAGTGGTGGTGAATGGTGCCACATCCAGCTGGCGGCCGGTCACTAGTGGTGTCCCTCAGGGATCAGTGCTGGGCCCCATCCTCTTTAACATCTTCATAGATGATCTGGATGAGGGCATCGAGTCAGTCATCAGCAAGTTTGCAGATGACACCAAGCTGGGGGCAGATGTGGCTGGGTTGGAGGGCAGAAGGGCTCTGCAGCGGGACCTTGACCGCCTGGACAGATGGGCAGAGTCCAATGGGATGGCATTCAATGGCTCCAAGTGCAGGGTGCTGCACTTTGGCCACAACAACCCCATGCAGAGATACAGGCTGGGGTCGGAGTGGCTGGAGAGCAGCCAGACAGAGAGGGATCTGGGGGTGCTGATTGATACCCGCCTGAACATGAGCCAGCAGTGTGCCCAGGTGGCCAAGAGAGCCAATGGCATCCTGGCCTGCATCAGGAATGGTGTGGCCAGCAGGAGCAGGGAGGTCATTCTGCCCCTGTACTCTGCACTGGTTAGACCACACCTTGAGTACTGTGTTCAGTTCTGGGCCCCCCAGTTTAGAAGGGACATTGAGATGCTTGAGCGTGTCCAGAGAAGGGCAACGAGGCTGGTGAGAGGCCTCGAGCACAGCCCTACGAGGAGAGGCTGAGGGAGCTGGGATTGTTTAGCCTGGAGAAGAGGAGGCTCAGGGCAGACCTTATTGCTGTCTACAACTACCTGAGGGGTGGTTGTGGCCAGGAGGAGGTTGCTCTCTTCTCTCAGGCAGCCAGCACCAGAACAAGAGGACACAGCCTCAGGCTGTGCCAGGGGAAGTTTAGGCTTGAGGTGAGGAGAAAGTTCTTCCCTGAGAGAGTCATTGGACACTGGAATGGGCTGCCCAGGGAGGTGATGGAGTCGCCGTCCCTGGAGCTGTTCAAGGCAGGATTGGACGTGGCACTTGGTGCCATGGTCTAGCCTTGAGCTCTGTGGTGAAGGGTTGGACTTGATGATCTGTGAGGTCTCTTCCAACCTTGGTGATACTGTGAAACTGTGAGACTGTAACATCTTTATGCCCTTCCATATCTTTTGGAGTGATTTCTCCCCTCCAGATTTCCCTTCACTTCTGTCAGAAGGTTTTGACGGTTAGAAACGAACAGGTTAAGAGAGGTCCACACAGCTGCTTCCAGAGAGGATGTCCAGGAGAACATGCACCTTTACACAATGTTTATGTCTTTATCACATCATCATCTCAATCTTAGTGCTTCATTGCTAATCACATGCAGCTGTGGAAACTTCATTTAAATGAAAAATAAAAGATTCCTGAATTTCAGCTAATATTAAAAGAATTCACATAGTGGAATTCCCAATATTCATGGGTTTTTTTTCCCCCTCAAATAAATACAGTCAATGTATCTCTTCTAGTCCTTATAAATTAGCCATGCAGATCCCTTACACAACAGCCTTCAAAATTATCTACCCTCTCCTAACAAAACACAAGTTAAGCAATCATGAATCTGCACTTTTTAACCACGAGGGCATTGAGGAGGAGGCACTGAAAGGGTCACTCTTTGATGTGTTCTGCTCCCATACACCTGCATTCACTGCCACTGCAGATAACTATACAGAAAGAACTTAGAGTCATAGAATCAGCCAGGTTGGAAGGGACCTCCAAACTTACCCAGTTCAGCCTAGCACCCAGCCCTGTCCAATCAACCAGACCATGGCACTAAGTGCCTCAGCCAGGCTCTTCTTGAATACCTCCAGGGACGGTGACTCCACCACCTCCCTGGGCAGCCCATTCCAATGCCAATCACTCTCTCTGACAACAACTTCCTCCTAACATCCAGCCTAGACCTCCCCTGGCACAACTTCAGACTGTGTCCCCTTGTTCTGTTGCTGNAACATCTCTCTTGAATTGATGAGCCCAGAACTGGACACAGCACTCAAGGTGTGGCCTGAGCAGTGCTGAGCACAGAGGCAGAAGAACCTCCCTTGTCCTGCTGGCCACATTGTTCCTGAGCCAGGCCAGGATGCCATTGGCTCTGCTGCCCACCTGGGCACTGCTGCCTCATCTTCAGCTACTCTCTATCAGCGCCCCTGCTCCTCCTCTGCCTGGCAGCTCTCAGCCACTCTGTCTCCAGCCTGTAGTGCTCCTTGGGGTTGTGGTGGCCAAGGTGTAGAACCCTACACTTGGCCTTGTTCAGTCTCATCCCATTGGCCTCTGCCCACCCATCCAGCCTGGCAAGGTCCCTCTGCAGGGCTCTCCTACCCTCCACCAGATCCACAGCTGCTCCTAGCTTGGTGTCATCTGCAAACTTAATGATGCTGGCCTCAATCCCCTGGTCCAGATCATCAATAAAGATACTGAACAGGATCGGGCCCTGAACTTATCCTACTATTTTGCTTCCTTTAGACATAAGAAAGACTAACCACACCCACTAGACACAATGCTCCTCTTAGATCCACAATGTAGCCTTCTCTCTTCCAGCAGAGCCCAAGAAGTGCTAGGTTGCCAAACCCTTTTGTGTGATGCAGAGCTGAGCTGCATCACACAGCAGCTGTTGAAATGTGGGACAGCAAGAGACAGAACTGCAATAGTTGGTTGTAATATTTGTGGAGAGGTTGGCACCTGTTTTAATAAAATAAATGCTAATCACTTCATAATGTGATTGACAAGCAGCAGCGCTTCATCGGCTCCACTAAAAAAAGCAGCTCTTTTATCAGCTCTGTGTTCTCCTTCCACTTGTGGAATAAATATTAACTTTATCTGGTGGCTGTGAGTGCAGGTATCACAGCTAAGACCTTCATATGTATTTGAAAGGAAAGTTTCTTCTTCAGCTTGTCTGCAAAAGATAAGATTCAAACCGCTCTCGCACCAGATAAGATCAGGTACATCTCCACCTGTCACAAGCTGGAGCAGTGTCACCACCAAGAGAAATGGAGATCACAAACAATGCTAACTTCCATGTGATAAAATATTGCTGTTATTATTAACAATATTCCCCCACAAATGTGTGCCTAGAGTAGATTATACTGCAGGGAATGAAAATCCTGGCAAGGGTATTAAAACTCATCAGGCATCTGGAGAGTTTGTGTGTCTCTGGTCGATTAATTTACAGAATGCCAGAACAGCCAAGGCTGGAAGGGAGAGATTAGGAAATGGACTAAGCCAGCCCTTGCAACCAAAGCTGGATCAACGACAGAAGGTTACTCAGGACCTTGTACTCCTGTGTTCTTCGTTACTGATCTATGTTAAGCATCTTCTACAGTGAGAAAATGAGGAATCCAGTTGCTGGCATGGAGGAGAAGTGACTCTTTTGTAGCATAAAAAGTTCATTTTGCAAGTTAAGTACCAACGAGCTTCCCCAGAAGCTTCATGGAATCATAGAATCGACCAGGTTGGAAGAGATCTCCAAGATCATCCAGTCCAGCCTAGCACCCAGCCCTGTCCAATCAACCAGACCATGGCACTAAGTGCCTCAGCCAGGTTTTGCTTCAACACCTCCAGGGACGGCGACTCCACCACCTCCCTGGGCAGCCCATTCCAATGCCAGTCACTCTCTCTGACAACAACTTCCTCCTAACATCCAGCCTAGACCTGCCCTGGCTCAACTTGAGGCTCTGTCCCCTTGTTCTGTTGCTGGTTGCCTGGCAGAAGAGACCAACCCCACCTGGCTACAGCCTCCCTTCAGGGAGCTGCAGACAGCAATGAGCTCTGCCCTGAGCCTCCTCTGCTGCAGGCTGCACACCCCCAGCTCCCTCAGCCTCTCCTCACAGGGCTGTGCTCCAGGCCCCTCACCAGCTTTGTTGCCCTTCTCTGGACACCTTCCAGCATCTCAACATCTCTGCTGAATTGAGGAGCCCAGAACTGGACACAGCACTCAAGGTGTGGCCTGACCAGTGCTGAGTACATCCAAGGATGGGGCACCCACAACCTCTCTGAGCAACCTGTTCCAGTGTCTCACCACCCTCACAGTGAAAGAGCTGCTTCTCTACATCTAGTCTAAATCTACTTCTTTCAGTTTAAAGCCATTACCCCTTCTCTTATCACTACACCTCCTGACAGAAAGCCCCTCTCCAGCCTTCCTGGAGGCCACACCACCTACCATCTTCCCAGAGCAACAGATAAGCTCTTTTTTCAACCAGCAAAGTACGACTGGCAAAATGACTAAAAACTTGGATGAGATCTGGTCATTGCTGCCACACTCCCCAAAGCACTTCAAGAAGTGCAAAGAGAAGCAAAGTCCAGAGCTGGATTATGTTAATCAGATTTAAAAGGAAAGATGCAAAACCCTGACCTGTCCATCCTGAGATAGAAGGCAGAGTCATGCAGGAAAGATCCTGCATAAAGTAATTAAGGCTGTTCCTAAGGGCTGGCTGGGACAGTGTAATTCCAGCCCTTTTATCAGTTTCAAGGCTCTAAGTGCTATAATGTGGAGTTTTGTTCAAAGCCAGCTTAAGAGAAGAAGCAGCAGCTCACTCATCTCTATAACTAGACAACAGCTGAGATTTCCAGCAGGATTATAGACCAGGACAGAGGCTTCTTATTTCCTCACTGCATTTAGGCTCCAAGGCAAATGAAGAATACAGCACATAGGACTTTTTAGGGTGTTGGGCAGTGATAGGACTAGGGGGAATGGATCTACACTAGGGGAGGGTGGATTTACACTAGGTGCTAGGTGTGGTGAGAGTTGGGGTTGTTCAGTCTGGAGAAGAGAAGGCACCAAGGAGACCTTATTGTGGCCTTCCAGTAGTATCTGAAGTGGGCTACAAAGAAGTTGGGGAGAGATTTTTTAGGATGTCAGGGAGTGATAGGACCGGGGGGAGTGGAGCAAAACTAGAAGTGGAGAGATTCAGATTGGATGTTAGGAAGAAGTTCTTCACCATGAGGGTGCTGAGACACTGGCACAAGTTGCCCAGGGAGGTGGTGGAAGTCTTATCCCTGGATGTTTTTAAGGCCAAGTTGGATGTGTCTCTGAGCAATCTGCTCTAGTGTGAGTTGTCCTTACCAGAGAGCTTGGAGCTGGATGATCCTTGAGGTCCCTTCCTACCCTGCCACCCCTGTGATTCTGTGATAATTCCTGTCTTCCTGTTCTCAGTGTGGCCACAGAAAACACACTAGAAATAATTAAAGAAAAAAGTCTTTGCTGCAAGAGTGGTCAGGCACTACCTCCAGGGAGGGAGTGGAGTCACTGCCCCTGGAGGTGTTCAAGAAATATGTGGGCATGGCACTTTGGGACACGGTTTAATGACTACGGTGGTGTTAGGTTGATGGTTGGACTCGACAGTCTTAGAGCTCTTTTCCAGCCCAAACAATTCCATGACTCTAAGTGATCCTGTCTAATTTCAAAGCAGGCATGAATCCCACTAAGTAGCACTTAAGTAGTACAGTTACAACTAAGTAATTTCACCTTCATTTCTCAGCAGCCTCCCACAAATGCCAGCCTTTCTGCTGCATATTTGCAGAGGTAAATACAGGACTAAGCCCTCAATTCTACAGCTTGATCAGTTGTGTAACACAGACCATTATGCTGTTCTACAACAACTCCTGCAACTTCTAGCAGTACTTAAGTACAGAATATCTTCCAAGAAGAGATTCAGTCTTGATCTGAAAGCAGCACAAAAATGCCTTATTTCTCTTGTTTTTCAATAGCTAAGCACCCTTCTGAGAAGAATTTGTGCCAGGCTGCTCATTCGAATTCCTCTGGCATTGGCTTCCAGCTACCAGATCTTATTAAACCTCAGTCCAACAGATGAAAGAGTCTTTTGTGACTGCTTTTTCTCTCCCTGCTAGTTTGCACACCACACAAGAAGTCATCTCTTGGCCATCTTGCTGCTCTAAAAACAGATTAGGTTTCAGAGTATCAAGCACTTTTCCCAGCCCTCAAATACTTTCTGAACCGCATCCATCTGCTGCACATCTCCTTTAAAAGAGCATCTCAGGAACAGGACATAAAGCATTGGCATCAGTCTCAAAGATGTCACCTCCCACTGTGGCATCAGTTCTCTGCTGATAACTTCTCAAACTCTTATTCTCCTTAACTGTGTGTCTTTAGTCCTTAACTATCATTTGCTTCTTGGCTGCATTCACAGACTCACAGAAGGCTAAGGGTTGGAAGGGACTGCCTGGACAGATGGGCAGAGTCCAAGGGGATGGCATTCAATAGCTCCAAGTGCTGAGTGCTGCACTTTGGCCACAACAACCCCATGCAGAGATACAGGCTGGGGTTGGAGTGGCTGAGAGCAGCCAGACAGAGAGGGATCTGGGGGTGCTGATTGATACCCGCCTGAACATGAGCCAGCAGTGTGCCCAGGTGGCCAAGAGAGCCAATGGCATCCTGGCCTGCATCAGGAATGGTGTGGCCAGCAGGAGCAGGGAGGTCATTCTGCCCCTGTACTCTGCACTGGTTAGACCACACCTTGAGTACTGTGTTCAGTTCTGGGCCCCCCAGTTTAAGAGGGACATTGAGATGCTTGAGCGTGTCCAGAGAAGGGCAACGAGGCTGGGGAGAGGCCTCGAGCACAGCCCTACGAGGAAAGGCTGAGGGAGCTGGGATTGTTTAGCCTGGAGAAGAGGAGGCTCAGGGGTGACCTTATTGCTGTCTACAACTACCTGAGGGGTGGTTGTGGCCAGGAGGAGGTTGCTCTCTTCTCTCAGGTGGCCAGCGCCAGAACAAGAGGACACAGCCTCAGGCTGCACCAGGGGAAGTTTAGGCTCGAGGTGAGGAGAAAGTTCTTCAGTGAGAGAGTCATTGGCTACTGGAATGGGCTGCCCAGGGAGGTGGTGGAGTCGCCGTCCCTGGAGCTGTTCAAGGCAGGATTGGACGTGGCACTTGGTGCCATGGTCTAGCCTTGAGCTCTGTGGTGAAGGGTTGGACTTGATGATCTGTGAGGTCTCTTCCAACCTTGGTGATACTGTGAGACTGTGACATCCAGAGATAAGAGCCTAACTCCCCCACCAAGGGTATCTCTTCGACCAAGCCCAAGTTACCAAACACTAAAAATTGCTTTTTAATACTATACTTTCTGAAACAAAATGCACCAGTTTGCCAAGCTCTGTGTTACCCACAAATTTTATGAGTAATCATTTTCTGCTTGGATCTTCACTGCAACAGAAAATGCTAAGTAGGACCATGCTTACTCCTGACCCTTCACAGCAGCCCACCAGAAGCCTCCCTCCCCTCCAGTCATGATTCTCCACCGACAAACAGAGTCTGTGATCTGCAAATCTCTGCTTCCACTTAACCGTGCAGTGTGAGTCACACACTTAACTCCCTCCTCACAGTCCTCCACAAATAGCCTACAACTGATGTATTGCAATGCCTGGTTCCTCTTTTATGCCACAGTCCTACCCAGCAGACAGCTGGGCAGCAGATACCTTGTTCCCCTGACCAGTTCTGCCCTTCCCACGCAATGAGGAGAAACTCAGTCTGTAGAGCTACCTTGCTTGTATTGTAAATGCAAACAGACACCTGCTTGGAAGAAGATGTTGCTGTACAGCTCCACAGCTTCAAGTTTTGCCATGTGAAGTGGTCCTGGAATTGGGTCAGGTTTCTTGAGAGGATGAATTCCAGCTCCAGGTCTGAAGTTGTTCTGTTATCACCTAATCCGATGACCCACGCCAGTCGTTTCTCCCAGTCAGACTGGATATCAGGAAGCAGTGCTTTACTATGAGGGGTGCTGAGGAATGGAATGGCTTACCCAGAGAAGTTGTGGATGCCTCATCCCTGGAAGTGTTCAAGCCCAGGCTGGATGAGATTTTGAGCAACTTGGTCTAGCAGGTGACATCCCTGACCACGGCAGGGAAGTTGGAACTAGATGATTTTTAAGATCCTTTCCAACTCAAACCATTCTATGACTATGATTATCTGCCTCTTTCATGCCACTAAAAGAACCCAAACATCTGAAAGGCCTTGTGGTACCTGCAGAGAGCTTTCCAACTCACTGTTTCTTTTTTTCCCTCCTCAAGACAGTAATGTAACATTAAACCACCGGATACTTTCTTTATTGAATCATAGAATTCATAGAATCATAGAATGGTTTAGGTTGGAAGGGACCTCAAGGATCATCCAGCTCCAACCCTCTGCCATAGGCAGGGACACCTCCCACTAGAGCAGGCTGCTCAAGGCCTCATCCAGCCTGGCCTTAAACACCTCCAGGGAGGAAGCATCCACAACCTCCCTGGGCAACCTGTGCCAGTGTCTCACCACCCTCACTGTAAAGAACTTCCTCCTAACATCCAGTCGGAATCTCCCCTCTGCCAGCTTAAACCCATTCCCCCTCGTCCTGACATTACCAGACTGTGTAAATAGTCCCTCCCCAGCCTTCCTGTAGGCTCCCTTCAGATACTGGAAAGCCACTCTAAGGTCTCCTCGAAGCCTTCTCCTCCCCAGGCTGAAGAGCCCCAACTCTCTCAGCCTGTCCTCATAGCAGAGCTGCTCCAGCCCTTTATCTTCTGTTGGAATTTTCCTAGCTAAACTTGCCCTGCTCTGCTAAAGCAGAATGTGTGCTCCATGAAGGTGATTCAAAAAGGCAGCCTGTGGAACTGTGCAGCTGTTTCTGCAGTACTTTCAGATAAATTAAATATTAACAGGAATATGAATGAGAACATTTGCAGGATCACAGCACTCTAATACTCTTCCATACTTTATATGCTGCTCATTTTTGTTTTGCTTACAGATAATGTTTATTAGTCCCACTTCTACACCGTGCTCCATCAAGATTAATTCTGCTCTGAGTGTCTTTCTAACCCCCTGTGCTATGTTTTATTAGTTTATACAGATGAAAGTAGGTATTTTACTCAGAAATATGAACCAGAACTGTAATGCTGTCTAGTTAAGGCTAGTTATTGCTTGAGGATGGCAGAGATACAGGAGAGCTAAACAGGATTTTAATAATGCAGATTTTAATTGGGGGGAGGGCAGGGGGAAATGCCACAATGAAACTGAATGAGACTCTCATTTGATCTGGAAGAACTAGAGAAGTGAGAATTTCATCTTGAATGTGCATCAGGCAGGAATGCCCTGTAGAAGGTCTCTTCCAACCTGGCTGATTCTGTGTACTGAGCTCTCTTAGTCCTTGCCTAAAGCCTTGGTTTTCTGTATACCATGAAAACAAACAAACTAGCAAAGGTTTGCAGCAGGCAAGCAGAATTAATTATAGTCAGGAAATGAATTAACTAGGTTAGGACATGCTAACAGGGACAGAGCTTTCCATGACCAGCCCAGTTAGCGAAACTGGCCGAGCCCAGAGAGTAGTAGTGAATGGTGCCACATCCAGCTGGCGGCTGTCACTAGTGGTGTCCCTCAGGGACCAGTGCTGG
>WAAF01005428.1:11609-32084 GCA_013400475.1 Tricholaema leucomelas
GAGGAGGTTGCTCTCTTCTCTCAGGCAGCCAGCACCAGAACGAGAGGACACAGCCTCAGGCTGCACCAGGGGAAGTTTAGGCTTGAGGTGAGGAGAAAGTTCTTCACTGAGAGAGTCATTGGACACTGGAATGGGCTGCCCAGGGAGGTGGTGGAGTCGCCGTCCCTGGGGCTGTTCAAGGCAAGGTTGGACGTGGCACTTGGTGCCATGGTCTAGCCTTGAGCTCTGTGGTGAAGGGTTGGACTTGATGATCTGTGAGGTCTCTTCCAACCTTGGTGATACTGTGAGACTGTGATACTGTAACTTTGCTCCTCAGGAACTCCTACTCTGTGTGCATACACTTCTGCAGCAAGCCCAATTCCCTTCCTCTCTAACTTGGATCCCCCAGCCTTTTGCTCTGCCCCCAGCCCCCCAAAGCCCTTATTTCTCTGCTGTGTCCTCCAACAGCCAGGCACAAGGAACAGTGTGGGAGAATCCAGCACCACAGGCACGTCAGGCAGAGAGCGATGTGCTGAGCACCTTTCTTTGCTCTGCGGGAACATTCCTGAGGTCTGTTTCCCACCTCAACACTTTCTGAAAGCTTTGTAGGACTTAGTGTGTTCAGCCTCTTCATTGCTATCTCTGAACTCTTTCCATCAACAAGAAGCATCAGCGATGCCAGCTGCACACAATGCAAATGCCCTAAGAACCCACGGACACTTCCCATCTGCTGCCTTCCTTCTTGTCTAAACAAAGAAGGGAAAAGCAGTGGAAGACAGGGATGGTCCTTCTTTGTGGAAGGTAGGGATGGCCTTCCCTCATGGAAGGTTTAATTTTTCTTGATTACATTAAATTAATGACTAATACAAAAGGCATTCAATGCCTTCCCTCCCCACCTCTATGTCTCTTTTAACCGAAACTAAGTGCCTCCCTCTCATCTGAGTCATCACTCCAAGAAAATGAAGCTGACGCTAGTGAGGTGACAGTGCTGCAGGAAGCCTCTTTTTTAACGCTTAAGGCTTCTGCACTGCTGCTGGCTCTGATATTCACAGCTGCATCATGGAGCTCTCACACGAACACAAATTGAAGGGAAGAGGCAGAAGAGGGAGCTACAGCTGCAAGCACATCAAAGAGACTTGGAGCTCCAGCAGCCCACAGCAAAATGTCTATGGCTGTGAGCCCTTTTCTGCCAAGCACTGCCAAAGTTTGGAACGGCCTGGGATTAATTTTCCTTGTAGAAGATAATTTGGTAGTAGAGAACAGGCCAAGGGACCATGCAGCTGCACAGGGCGCCAGCCGTTATGCCTTCTGCCCCCTTCTGCATCACATTCCCACCACCCACTTCTAGGTGGAATCATCTATCTGTTGTTTCCCTCCCCTAGGACACCATGTCCTCCTCTTTCACATTCTCAACATCAATGCACACTTCCACTCAAGTGCTTCAAGAAGCAGACTGACATCTTCAGTTTGTCTGCTAGCAAGAGCCTCCTCTTCCATAAGATACTGAAGTGTTCTCCTCATTCTCTGCACCTCTCCATTCTCCTCTTTCTCTCTCAGTAGTATAAGAAGCTTCAAGAAGCAGACTGACATCTTCAGCCTGTCTGCTAGCAAGAGCCTCCTCTTCCATAAGATACTGAAGTGTTCTCCTCATTCTCTGCACCTCTCCATTCTCCTCTTTTTCTCTCAGTACTGTAAGAAATGGAGGCCCCATTGCTGGGTTTGATTCTCCTGAAATGCCTGTAGGACATCCTGTGCATGCACACATACAGTATCACAGTATCACAGTCTCACAGTATCACCAAGGTTGGAAGAGACCTCACAGATCATCAAGTCCAACCCTTCACCACAGAGCTCAAGGCTAGACCATGGCACCAAGTGCCACGTCCAATCCTGCCTTGAACAGCTCCAGGGACGGCGACTCCACCACCTCCCTGGGCAGCCCATTCCAGTAGCCAATGACTCTCTCAGTGAAGAACTTTCTCCTCACCTCGAGCCTAAACTTCCCCCGGCGCAGCCTGAGGCTGTGTCCTCTTGTTCTGGTGCTGGCCACCTGAGAGAAGAGAGCAACCTCCTCCTGGCTACAACCACCCCTCAGGTAGCTGTAGACAGCAATAAGGTCACCCCTGAGCCTCCTCTTCTCCAGGCTAAACAATCCCAGCTCCCTCAGCCTCTCCTCGTAGGGCTGTGCTCGAGGCCTCTCACCAGCCTCGTTGCCCTTCTCTGGACACGCTCAAGCATCTCAATGTCCCTCTTAAACTGGGGGGCCCAGAACTGAACACAGTACTCAAGGTGTGGTCTAACCAGTGCAGAGTACAGGGGCAGAATGACCTCCCTGCTCCTGCTGACCACACCATTCCTGATGCAGGCCAGGATGCCACTGTCTCTCTTGGCCACCTGGGCACACTGCTGGCTCATGTTCAGGCGGGTATCAATCAGCACCCCCAGATCCCTCTCTGTCTGGCTGCTCTCAGCCACTCCAACCCCAGCCTGTATCTCTGCATGGGGTTGTTGTGACCATACACCTATGTCTGTATGTGCATACTCACAGCTTCCTTCCATTCTTCTGCTCTAACCAAGAGTTAAAGAATCTGCATCAATCCTGACACCAAGGTGGCAGAGTTCAGAAAATATTAACCTGTTCATACGATACAAGGCTTGAAATATGGACAGAGAGATTCTTCAGCACAGAAATGACACTGCAAGGTGCAACATCAGCAGCTCTCCTAAACTCAGAGGGTTTCAATTTGAAACATCTTTATTTCTTGAGAGAAGGATTTTGAAGCATTCATTGCTGAGGAAAGCATTGAGTTTTATGTTCATGGCTTTACAGCTAGCTGTCTTAAATTAAGCTCATTTCCTTACTCCCATCCTTCCATCTCCATAAACATCAGCTCATTATTTTCAAAATGCACAATGAATAAGGAAGAGGCAATTTAAGATGAGGCACTGTGGAAATTGACTGTGATGGGTGTTCAAAGAATGAATCAGTACATGACTTCCCTCTTCTTTTACTCTTCCTTAAGCATCTGCTTTTGGCTACTTTTCTGATTTCTTCTTTGACGCCTGACCCTAATGAAACCTCAAAGACCTCCTCAGGAAGTGGTGAGCTGCAGGGGGGAAAAAAAGCCACAAAGAAGTGTTTCCAGTGCCTCCTACCTGGCTTTGGATAACCTTCACACTCCAGTGCTACCCAAAGCACCTCATTTGTTGAGAAATACAGCTTTAGACCTTCTGGTTATCATTAAGAGCTGCTTTTACACAATGCTGGTTTTTCCCATTAAGGTTTGAAACAATCAGAAGCTCCTTGCTAGCAATCAGTTCTGCCCTCAGGCAAGACACAGGCTACCTGCAGCACGGAACCAGTGCTTGTGATGAGGATTTGTGTTGCCTGCAGAAAGTTGTTCTTCAGCTCTGCAGTGGCTGTAGATTGAGTCAGATTTGCCAAAGAATGCTACCAAATTTCCTGTAGCATCCTAGTTAGCAGCACTGTTGTGTTACGAGGAGAGCCTGAGGGAGCTGGGGCTCTGCTGCTTGGAGGAGACTGAGAGGTGACCTCATCAATACTTATCAATATGTAAAGAGTGAGTGCCAAGAGACTGGAGCCAGGCTCTGCTGGGTGATGCCCAGTGACAGCACAAGGGGCTAGGGGTGGAAGCTGAGGCACAGGAAGTTCTATGGAAATGTGAGGAGGAATTTCTTCCCTGTGAGGGTGACAGAACACTGGAACAGGCTGCCCAGGGGGCTTGTGGAGTCTCCTCTCTGGAGATATTCAAGACCTGCCTGGATGCATTTGTGTGTGATCTGCTCTAGGTGATGCTGCTCTGGCAAGGGGTTGGAGTGGATGATGCTTCAAGGTCCTTTCCAGTCCCTCACATTCTAAGACTCTGTGAATATGTGTAATAAAACATAGCTAACTTAACTCAAGCTTTTTGCAAGGCACACTCCTGACTGAAATATTTAGTACTAAAAAGAGATCACAGTATCATCAATGAGGGAAGTCAGTGGTCAGGATACCTGGCTGGAAAACAAATATATGTTCCTAATGGAAGCAGTTCTAGATTAATACCCTAATTTGTTCTGTTGAGTTTTTGTTGGTTTTTTTCCCTCTCTTCTCTTCATGTGTCACAAATACAGAAATTGTTCAGGTTGGAATTACCTCAGAAGGTCATCCAGTGCTCACAGCAGGCTGAACACTGAATTCAGACCAGGCTGCTTTGGGCTCTCACAGATTGCATCAGGTTGGAAGGGACCTTCAAAGGTCATCTTGTACACTCCCTCTGCAGTCAGCAGGGATACCTCCAACTAGATCAGGCTGCCTAGGGCTAACATCAGGTCTGATCTTGAATGTCTCCAGGGATGGAGTCTCAACCACTTCCCTGGGCTAGATCATGAAAATCTCTAAGTGGCAAAATTGACAGTCTCACAGGCAGCCAGCTCCACTGCCTGATCACTCTGAGAATGAAAATGTTTTCTTTGTAGAACATTGACCTTGATGCTAATTTATATTGTACAAAGTTGACATCTTCCATTTCAGTCTGTCATTGCCCTTTGGTCTCCCACTAAACACTGCTGTCAAGAGCATGTCTCTATCTTCTCAATAACCTTATTGTAGGTGTCAGATAGCTGCTGTCAGGTCCCTCCAAGGCCATGTCTTCTCCAGCTGAACAAGCCCTGTTCCCTCAACCTTTCCTGCAGGGCAAATGCCCCAAGCCCTGGCCACGTTGCTCACATTTCACCCAAGGTGACTGATGTGTTGAGTAGTCCAAAACTGGACACAACATTGCAGATATGGTCTAAGGTGTGCTGAGTAAAGGAGAATAATCACTTCCCTCCTCAGCCTGTTGTCCTGTTGACTGTAGTGTAAGTAGTCCAGTCTGCTGCTAGCCTTGTGCTGATCACAGATGAGGATGGAGTTCATTCTTGGCTACTTATGCAGCCTTAGTCCCATTTGTTGACTCTCTCAGCACAGAGGCCAAGTACCACCAAACAGCTGAACAAACAAAGCCAAAGTGCAAGATTCTCTGCCCAATTTTGCAGCCTGTCCTTGCTTCATACAGATGAAAGATCAGCTGCTATTGCTTCCTCACATCATGTAAAATCATAGAGGCAACCTGTGAGGGTAGCAGAGCTGCAACTACAAAGTGAGTCCTCCACAGTCTCAGGCTGCTTCTCTATATATCTGAGCTATAGATAACAAACCACAGAGCCAAGCCGACAGTTCTGGTACATCTTTTCTAGAGTGCTCTAGTTGTTTTTCTTTTCTTTTTTTTGCATCAGAAATTATTCATCCCAGAAAATACCACGAGGGTGTGGGATTTTCTGGATGAAATTCAAAGCAAAGACAGGGCCAGGCTCAGCATTGTACAGTTAAGATTACCAGCTGAAGTGTGCACTGGTAACCAGGGACAGAAATAAAAGAGAGCTGCAAGAAGAGGCTCGGTCTCAGTGGGAAGGCAGGGTTTGCCAGCCACAAGCTGACATGTGAATAGTACAACACAAAACACAAGACTCTCAGTCCTCATTCAGCTCATAAGCACAGTATCAAACCTCCTCCATCTAACATGCCAACACAGTAATGAAAGGAAGACAGAAAAGACGAGCAAGTCTACTTCGGTCAAGATGTCCAAGCACCAATACCCCAATACTGCATATCTCTTTGCTTCACAAAAACACTTAGAGGGTATCAGAGGTTTTTTTTTTTAGTTAAAGCAGAGGCAGCATTGGGATTTTAGCCAGCATGCCCAGAAAAGGCTTCCATTGTTAAGGGGGCTGTAGAAGTGGGATTTGAAGCTGGGTCTCTGAATGATGTCAAACCCTTTGGATAACAAATTAACCGTGGCACAGCAATGCGTCCTTGTGGCCAAGAAGGCCAATGGGATCCTGGGCTGTATTAGGAAGAGTGTGTGCAGCAGATCAAGGGAGGTTCTCCTCTCCCTCTACTCTGCCCTGGTGGTACCTCACCTGGAATATTGTGTTCAGTTTCGGGCTCCCCAGTTCAGGAGGGAAAGGGATCTACTGGAGAGAGTCCAATGGAGCACTAAGATGATGAAGGGACTGGAGCAGTACCCTGTGAGGAGAGGCTGAGGGACCTGGGGCTTTTTGGTCTGGTGCAGAGAAGAGTTAGAGGGGATCTAATAAAAGTTTATAAATACCTGAGGGCTGGGGTTCAAGAGGGAGGGGACAAAATCTGCTCATTGTGCCCTGTGTTAGGACAACAGGCAATGGATGGAAACTGCAGCACAGAAGTTCCACCTCAACATGAGAAGGAACTTTTTTACTGTACGGGCCACAGAGCACTGGAGCAGGCTTCCCAGAAAGGTTGTGGAGTCTCCTTCTGTGAGACTTTCAAACCCTGTCTGGATGCATTCTTGTGTGACCTGAACTGCTCTGGCAGGGGGGTTGCACTCAATGATCTCCAGAGGTCCCTTCCAACCCCTTACATCCTGCGATCCAAACTCTTAGCATCTCTCCACGATCGCTTTACAGGGAAGCCTTTGAATGCTGCTGGACACTCTACAAACACTTCTAGGCTTTCCTATACTCACAGAAAATACATTCACCTTCTAGGAAAAGGCATTTTTGCACAGTTTTACAGCTGATGGCTGTATTCTTCATCAAATCCTGTCTGCATTCCTATCTCTGTGATGGGACCAATAGCAGATAAATAGATCAGGAATTGCGAGGAGAAACACACAGTGATTTTAAAAGTCAGAAGCAAGGCTTGCTCATGACAGTATTTGCCACTCTTCCACCCAAGCACCCACACAGGTTGCACATCCTCCCACAGAGAGGGAAACCACTAACATGTGAAATACCTGTGCAGCTTGAGCGTCACAGTTCCATACACAGTGGCAAAGCCCAGAAGACGAACCCATCTCAGGAGGACACAGCGGAACACACTTGGCTCAAAATACAAAATGACAACCTAGAGGACAGAAAGAGAGAGAGAGCTTCAGTACTGCTGGAATGCCAAAGCACTTCTTCATTCAAAGGCAGAACAGTTGCAGAGCAGGGCAGCAGACACATTCCAGCTCTTGCTGCTGTATATTTAGATTCTCTAGTAAAGTGAGGGGACGATCAGAGCCACCAGCTGGCACGGTTGGAGGCACCAGCTCCTTTGGAACAGAGCTGGCAAAAGCCCTGTGACAGACTGCGAAGTGACAACACTTTTAAATGCAGCTCCGCTGACTTTCCTTCAGCCAGTGAAAACATGCAGCCAGAGAAGACAGAGCATAGAACAGACCAGGACATTTCCCTTGAGCTATTCCAGTACTATGCAGCTGGTTTGATGCACTCTATTTACCAGGTTAGACTTCAGAGCCACTCCTAATACACCCAGCCAGAAGAGAGCTGCTCGTTTTGATCTGCCAGCTGTTCTGCCACACTAAAAATTCCTGCACTAGCTTCAATCTGTCCAGACTCCCAAACACTTGATGCCATATTCACTCTCTCTTCTTTCCTATGGATTTTCCCCAGGCTGTATCAAATGTCCCAATACATCACCCCTCTTTTAATGGAATTAACCTTTCTGCTCACTTATGGGTTGGTTTCTCTAATGACAAGAACAAAAAAGCCCTGCTGGCCTTTTGCTCCATCTACCAAGCACCATGCATGAGGCCAATGCTCAACAGAGAGTAACACACAGCTACCTCTGCAGGTACTCAACAGAGAGTAACACACAGCTACCTCTGCAGGTACAGTGTCTATAAAACATCACTACCAAGTAAAATGCCACCCTTAATCTAAAAGAGGACTGCTCAAAGAGGGGACTTGGTCACAACCTTTGCCAGGAGTCCATTTCTTCTTGTTCCAACAGGTGTTGTCCTTGGTGCCCTGAGGGATGAGTCCATACTCAGAGATTCATAGAATGGTTTGGGTTGGAAGAGACCTTAATTATCATCTAGTTCCAACCCCTGTCATAGACAGGAACACCGTCCATTAGCCCAGGATGCTCAAGGTCTCATGCAACCTTGTTGGGAGTAGTAATATTAACTGTAGTGATTCTGTAGAAATGTCTGACTGTGGTACACTGGAACATAAGCCATGGACAGTGAGAGTGCATGAGCTCAGTAAGTGCCGAGTTGAGATAAAGTGGAAGGTTGGAAGGACCTTAGAGAGTGGTGTAACAAACAGCCACAAATGTAAGGCTGGAGCCTGTGGTTTTCGCCTGTCTCTGCTGACTTGGACTGCTTAGACACGAGGTATGTGTTGTTGAGAGAAGGTGATGAATGCCTACACTGATCAGGATGGCATTTCCAACACCAGTACGTGTAACCAGTTACAGTTTCATACAATTTGAAGCCTTCTGATGGAAGGTCCAAAACCACGTGTGGAATGCAATGAACTGATTGGATCAGAACTTGGCTTAGGCTAAGCACTGCCCCCTCTCTTGTTCTTCTGATGCCCATGGTATCCAGCCCGTGGCACAACCTGGCCTTCAACACCTCCAGGGAGGAGCTATCCACGACCTGGGACTCAGCTGCCCCAGGGATTTGGCTACACAATGCCCTTACTCTACCTGCAGACCCTGCTTGCTCCAGCAAAACCAGACATGGTGCATCACATCCATTTGAGCAGAACCTGGGAAAATGACCCAGTGCACCACAGTGAAAAATTAATTGGGTAATCCTGGTCTAGAGAAAGCAAGCACTGAAACATTGCAGGCCATCTGCCACAGCTTCATTCCGAGTCAGTACATTCTGGCAGCAGAGGTAGTATTGTGCCTACTGGCTGCCACATGATATTATTTTCCTAAGTAAAGGCTGTTCCATGCGGGATTTCAAGCCCAGGATGTTGGCCAAAAGCCCAGGACTAGGTCCTTTGGGTGACATATTTAGGATAGTGGGAGCAAAAAATGGCAGACATGTGGGAAGAGAGAGATAGCAGAAGCTGCTGTGCTTTGCTGGCATGTGGGTTTTGTGGGTGCTTTTTTCTCGAGTGGAATCAAGCTACCTGATTAAAAAATGTGGTTTGTTGAATCAATCCATGGTGCACAATTCAGTCTGTTCTTCCCCACTGTTACAGGACTGACATGTATCAAGGGGGACATATTGGGTGTTGGTCTATTCTCCCTAAGGTCAGGCAATAAAGAGAGAGGAAATGAACTGAAATTGTGCCAGGGGAGGTTTGAGTGGGTATTACAGAAATTTTATTTACTGGAAAGAGTGGTCAGGTATTAGAACAGGCTGCTCAGGGAGGTGGTGGAGTCACAGTCCTTGCACTCCATGGACATGGCACACTGGGACATGTTTTAATGGCCATGGTGGTCTTAGATTGAAGGTTGGACTTGATGATCTCAAAAGGTCTCTTCCTAAAGAAACAATTCTGTGATTCTCTGATTTTCTGGGGATCTGACAAATTCTTAGAATCACAGAATCATAGAATCAAGCAGGCTGGAAGAGCCAACACAGGATCACAGGAGGTTAGGGGTTGGAAGGGACCCAAGGAGATCATTGAGTCCAACCCCCTGCCAGAGCAGGACAATACTAGCACAGGTCTCAGTGGAACACATCCAGACAGGCCTTGAAAGTCCCTCCAAGCTCAGCCAGTCCAATCTATCACCCATCCCTGTCCAATCAACCAGACCATGGCACTAAGTGCCCCCATCCAGGCTTTTCTTCAACGCCTTTAGGGACAGCAACTCCACCACCTCCCTGGGCAGCCCATTCCAATGCCAATCACTCTGGCAAGAACTTCCTCCTAACACCCAGCCTGTATCTCCCCTGGCACAACTTCAGACTCTGTCCCTTTGTTCTGTTGCTGGTTGCCTGGGAGAAGAGACCAACCCCACCTGGCTACAACCTCCTTTCAGGCAGCTGTAGGAAAGGGAACAGCCTGCAGCTAAGGACCACTTCTTGGAAAATTAGCTGGAAAATCAAAATGCATCCACCCACACATGACCATGCTTGTGTAAAAGAGCATCCAGCAAGAAGTTTCTCAGAAAGACCTAAATGATAGCAGTGATCTCTTATTCCAACCCACAGTTATATGCACTAGGACAGTTGCAGAGCCAGAGCAAAGCCTGCAGCTGCAAACCTGCTCCATGAGGTTTGCCAGAGGGTAGGAAATACCCTGTTCCCTCCTTTGTTTCCTATAAATCAGAAAAACAATGTCCAAAAAGGACTGGCATACAGAGACTGCAAACATTTCACAGCTGATCTGCACGCAGCACTCCTCAGATGACCGAAATGGCACAGCCTGCAAACGTTCCAGGCACAGCATTCTTTTTTTAACAAGGGCAGCGTCTCTCTTTGCCACGCAAACTGACACAGCAATTTCATCTGCAGTTGCCTGCTGAAATATTAACTGCTTGTGTCTAGAAAATCACAGAATCATAGAATCAGTCAGGGTTGGAAAGGACCACAAGGGTCATCTAGTTCCACCCCCCCTGTCACAGGCAGGGACACTCTTCCCTAGAGCAGGTTGGCCAGAGCCTCATCCAGCCTGGCCTTAAACACCTCCAAAGCCAGGGTGGGGAGATTGGCCGTGAGGAGGAAGTTCTTCACTATGAGAGTGGTGAGAGGCTGGAATGGGTTGCCCAGGGAGATGGTTGGGGCCGCTCCCCTGGAGATATTCAAGGTAAGGATTGACAGGGCTCTGGGCAATCTGATCTACTTAAGGATGTCCCTGCTGACTGCAGCTGGGGTTGGACTGGATGACCTCTGGAGGTCCCTTCCAGCCATTCTATGCTTCTATGATTCTATGAAGTAAGACTTGAGCCAAGGTTGATTCCCTTTTGGGTCTTCTGTTCATATAATGGAGAATAGTTACAAAGGCCAACAACCACTTCTACCTATTCTTCTGTAATTTGCATGTGGTCTGGTCTGGACCAAGGCTCTGAACAGCCAAACTTGCAATACTCATGTTTGCCTTGCTTCTTAGGCTTTTCAGAAGGTTATTCTATGAATATGTCATTCCTATTCCCATCAGGGCTCATTGGGACCCTCAGCTGACTGCCCTCACTAAGCTATTGTCAGCATTAAAGTCTCTTATAAGCACAGTGAATTTCAGTGGCTCAGTTTTAAAACTGAGTAATCTTTAATGGACTGGTGCCAAGGGGCTAAAGAAACACTGCCCTGGAAGCTCAGTACGTCACAGTCTCCTTCTCTGGAGAGTTTCAAAACCCATCTCCACAAATTCCTGTGCAACCTGAGTTGGAGTAGGTGATTTCCAGAGGCCCTTTCCAACTCTCACCATTTCTGTGATTCTGTGGCAAGCCATGCTCAAGTTTTTTATCTTTACTAGTAGAGTCCCATTCTTGCAAAGAATATATCTCTGGTGAAAAGTCTGGCTGCTGCACTCCATCCTTTTCTTTAGCTAGAGAGAGTAAACAACAACCAACCAAAGAAACAGCACAAAGAAGTCTTAGTTTCATTTCATAACAGCCTCTTACACCTTCTGGTTACCAACCTCCCCCTATTCCCTTCTGTTATGCCCATAGATAAACCCTCCTTAAAGTGGCAAACAACACACAGCAAGGTGTTGCCGAGCTCCCATCTCAGAGCGTAGGACAGGCAGAGGACTCACCCACACACCCAGGCTGCTCTCAGCAGAACAAGGGAATCCCTCTGCAGCTCTGAAAGATTACCCTGCCCACCAAAAATCTGACAACGCTTCTCCTTCCCTTCTTGTTTTTATCTCGCCTTAGATCACAGCAGCAGCACGAATCTCATTATAAATGCTTAGAGGTTTTGCTGATGGATATCCCCAGCCCTGTTTATTGTACATAAGCAAATGCGATACCCTCTGCTTTGCCAGCTCCCAAAACCCAGTGAAGTAGTAGGTGCCAGCTTCTGCTCCCTGAACCACAAAGATCTGGAGAGGGGGAAACGTTTGGAAGTCAGAAAGAGAGGAGTAGGCAGTGCCTGTTTGTGCAGCGGTTGCTGTGCAGGAGGCTTCGCGTGGCTCATCTGTGGCATTCGGACAGACGCATTTAGAAGTTTGCCTTTAACCTCTACGTGTTTTAAGCTGTCATTATTACCTCTGCCAAAACACTGTCTCGGCAGTCACGCTACCACTTGTGGAGTAAGAGATGAAAAGACTTCCTAAGGTCACCAGCTAACTGTCAAGTGTGTTTAGAGCTGGAGAATGACAGCCATGGAGGAGAGACTCAGCCTGCTGACACAGCCAGCAGGCAGCTCAGGTGTTCAGGGGACACAATGAACAGGCACAGGCTTTCTAAAGAAGAGGAGGCTCGGGGTGGGGGAGCTTAATGCTCTCTACAACTACCTGAAAGGAAGTTGTGGCCAGGTGGGGGTTGGTCTCTTCTCCCAGGCAACCAGTGGCAGAATGAGGGCACGCAGTCTCAAGCTGGGAGGCTTAGGAAGAAGTTCTTGGCAGAAAGAGTGACTGGCATTTGAATGGGCTGCCCAGGGGGGTGGTGCAGTCACCCTCCCTGGAGGTGTTTAAAAGGAGAGTGGATGTGGCACTTGGTGCCATGGTTTAGTCAATTAGGTGGTGCTGGGTGATAGGTTGGACTTGATGACCTCAAAGGTCTTTTCCAGCCTGGTTAGTTCTGTGATTCTGTAAAGACACTGTAAAGACTTCTGTAAAGCTGAAGTCGATGCAGGCACTCTGCCTGCTACAGCAAAGTCTGGTTATCAGGACAGGTGGGACAGTGGAAGTGCAGAGAGAATTGGCATTGAACAATTTCACATTTAAAGGCATAAACTGATATTGTTCTCACAAAAATTCATCAAACAATGAGTTTTGTAGCTTTGGTGCCATTGCCTTCTAAAAGCTATACAGCATGTGGAGACATTCTGTAAAAGAAGACCCCCCCCCTTAGCTCTCTAGCCCTAACAGTGAGGAAAACTTTGATGTAACACAAACGATTTTGCTTTGCAGATTAACTTCACCTTGCACATCATAAACTGGTTAATTTTTGCCCCTCACCTTGGGCACCAGATCCAGGTGAAAATGTTTGACTTGACACTCTGCAGTTTCCCATGGTGCACTGACTGGGATTCAGTCTCCCTAAATCAGGCAAATAATTTCTACCTACATTCCAGAGGTCAGGAAATGAGCACTACTGCATAGATAAACCACGAATAAAGGCAAGCACCCTGAGGAACCCCAGGAGGAAGCTCAGGGCTTCAGCTGCTTGGACAGAACCTTGACCACTTTGCTGACTAGAAAGTTATTTCAGCATGTCTTTCCAAGAAACTGCTTCACTGTACGTCAATTACTAATCTCTGTTAGGAGTACTCCAGGTGAAGTCTCACAGGTACTGTGTCCAGTTTTGGAGTCCTCAACACAGGAAGGACATGGACCTCCTGGAGCAGAGGAGGCCACAAAAGGCTGGAGCACCTCTCCTATGAAGACAGGCTGAGAGAGTTGGAGCTGTTCAGCCTGCGGAAGAGAAGGCTCCAGGGAGATCTCACAGCAGCACTTCAGTATCTGAAGGCGACCTACAAGAAGGCTGGGGAGGGACTGTTTAGAAGGGCTTGCAGTGATAGAACAAGGGGCAGTGGTTTGAAACTGGAGCAGGGGAGATTTAGGCTGGACATAAGAAGGAAGTTCTGCACAATGAGGGTGCTGAAATACTGGAGAAGGTTGCCCAGAGATGTGGTGAACGTCTCATTACCAGAGACATTCAAGGTCAAATGTGAGGAGTGCTGATTGATACCCGCCTGAACATGAGCCAGCAGTGTGCCCAGGTGGCCAAGAGAGCCAGTGGCATCCTGGCCTGCATCAGGAATGGTGTGGTCAGCAGGAGCAGGGAGGTCATTCTGCCCCTGTACTCTGCACTGGTTAGACCACACCTTGAGTACTGTGTTCAGTTCTGGGCCCCCCAGTTNGGAGCTGTTCAAGGCAGGATTGGACGTGGCACTTGGTGCCATGGTCTAGCCTTGAGCTCTGTGGTGAAGGGTTGGACTTGATGATCTGTGAGGTCTCTTCCAACCTTGGTGATACTGTGAGACTGTGATACTGTGAGGCTCTGGGCAACCTGATGTAGTTGGAGGTGTCTCTGCTGCTGACCGCAGGAGGGCTGGACAAGATGACTCTGGAGGGTCCCTTCCAACTCGATGCATTTTATGATTCTGTGACTAAGCCTAAGGCTTTGCAGCCAGCCCTAACAATTTCATTTTGTATTTAAGCCAAGCTGCTTTTTATTTGCTTCTTGAGCCACAAAAGTCACAAAAAATACATTCTTTTAATCATCAAATTTCTCTGCTCCACATTGAGAGGAAATGGGCAGTGGTGTAATGTCTCCAAAGAATAAAAGCTTTAAAAAATGCACTGAATTGTCAATGCTACAAACCCTAAGCACGACAAAAGTTTCAGCAAGATCTTAACCCCAAATTGTTCCCCTTTGAACTCTTCTTATTTTTGCCTTCGTTGTAGAATCACAGAAGTGTTTGGGTTGCAAGGGACCTTTAAAGAACATCTAATTCCTAATGCCATGGCAGGGATGTTAGCCAGGTTACAGACGTGGAATGAGACACAGAACCTAGAATTTGAGCATCAGCATCATCTGGTTACGAGTGGTCACAGGTGAAAGTCACAGCAGTACAGAACATTAAGGGTTGGAAGAGTCCTCGAAACATCATCCAAGTCCACCCCCCCTGTCAGAGCAGGATCATCCAGAATAAGTCACACCGCAATACATCCAGGAGGGTTTTGAATGTCTCTAGAGAAGTAGACTCCACAACTTGTCTGGGCTGCCTGCTCCAGGACTCTGTCACCCTTCCAGTGAAAAAGTGTTTTTCTTATGTCTCTGTGAAGCCTCCTCTGCTCCAGCTTGCAAGCATTGCCCCTTGTCCTGCCTTTAGGTATCACTGAGCAGAGCCTGGCTCTGTCCTCCTGAAACTGCTCTTCACATCTTTATAAACATGCATGAGGTCATTTCTCAGTCTCCTCCAAGCTGAAGAGCCCCAGCTCCCTCAGCAGGGAGATGTTTCACTCCCTTCAGCATCTTTGTGGCTCTGCCCTGGACTCTACTTCAGATAAAAGTGATGCATTTTTTTTCCCCCTCTCATTTTCAAATAACCAAATTTCTCTTAAAATTGTACCCAGTTAACCCAAAAAAATCTTCAAACTCCCTACTTTTCTTACTTAACTTCAGAATTTGCTGCACAGTTGATAGCAGGAGGTGACACAGCTATTTCAGATAATGCCTTTTGGGCTAATTCCATTAACAAGTATCCAGGAGATACTGCGAAGAGATCCATCTGATCTGTTCCACTGCCCAACACCATCTGCCCTTGCCTGACTGCAATAGCTGTCCCTGGGCTGTCTCTAGGCAGTTCTGCTGTAGAACAAGCCATCAGATGCTTCCTCTCGGGATCCTGCTGTGCTTTGAGATGGGCATCTTTCTTTCTCTGCCACGTTTCACTGGTTTCTTTCAGCACATAAAATACCCTCCTGGGTAAACCTAGCAGCTCAAGTCACCTATTACTGCTTCAGTCCTAACACCAAGAAAGGATTTCCTGCAATGGGGATGCTGTCTGCAACGTTCAGATAAGCTCCCCACCCAAACTCCTGACTGTCTGGCACTATGCTTTCTAGAAAAGGGACCACTCCACTTGTACGTGGGCACACTGCCATCTTACCAGATGGGCATGAATGAAGGCATTCAGGAGCCCGTGTACACTATGGGCACCACATACCAGTGCTGGAAGCATGACTCACAGCTCAGAGCATCTGCTGAACTATTAGTGAATGCATCATCCACTCCTGCACTGCCAGTGAGGGCTTCCGGTGCAGCTACACAAACCCTTTCAGAGCTCTGCTAACAGCTGACTGTGTTCCTAGGCTAGATACAGAAGAAGACTTCTTCCAGCTCCACCTCATTTTTTTTTTTAAAGCCATAACAGTTTATTCTCATAGGTCTCTGGACACAGAGTGCCTTCAAACCCTGTTATCCTTGCAAATCTCACCATTCTAAAGTAGACTTGTGCTGGGTCATTAGCTCAAAGCATCTGTCATTAGCTCAAAGCATCAAGTTGCTGCAAGAAACCACACTAACTGCTCAGCAGGTTTTAGTCCTGCCTCTAGACTGGAACCAAATCAACTTTGCTGCTGGGAACAATGCATTTCAGATAAGATGTAGGTCAAAGCCAAAAATGCCACTTAAGATTCTTTAGGTTTATTGATAAAAGAAGACAAGTAATTTCCTAGCCTTCCATGTGAAGTCCAGCTTGAAATTCTGCCTACTGAAAAAAGACAAGTGTTTTCCCAGCCATCCACACAAAATCCAGCTTGAATTTCTGCCTCCTGAAAGAAGACAAGATTTCTCCTAGCCATCCACACAAAATCCAGCTTGAATTTATGCCTACTGAAATCTGGAATTCTCCTCCTGAACTGTAGAGAGGTTTTCTCCAATGCCTGTCTCAAACACATATTAAACCTCTGGACTGGGTTTCAGCATAGACATAGAATCAACCAGGTTGGAAGAGACCTTCAAGCTCAGCCAGTCCAATCTATCACCCAGCCCTAGCCAATCAACCAGACCATGGCACTAAGTGCCTCATCCAAGCTTTTCCTGAACACCTCCAGGGATGGCAACTCCACCACCTCCCTGGGCAGCCCATTCCAATGCCAATCACTCTCTCTGACAACAACTTCCTCCTAACATCCAGCCTAGATCTCCCCTGGCACAACTTGAGACTCTGTCCCCTTGTTCTGCTGCTGGTTGCCAGCATGTCTTGCTTGTGAAGTCCTTTGGAAGCGGATGACACAGTGCAAGCAGAGAACCTCCCACATTGGTGTAATATACAAGGACAGACTTCTAGAGCTTGCCTCACCAGAATGCTTTGCTGTCACTAAGTTCTATTACAGTTTGGATTCAGCCTCGTCAGGTAGTAACAGCAGATCCCTGAACTCTTTATGGAATGTATTTTTTACAGTGGAGTTTACTTCAGCTCCTGAGAGATGTATCTGGTGATACAGCAAACAGAGCAACCCAACAGCAACCTCAACAGCCTCAGAAGTCAATCCCTGAGAACTTGAGATCTGGCTGATCTCAGCAGTTCACAGACTTCCAGCTGGCCAGATGTGGCATTGGCTGGAGGTCACAAGTTTCCACCAAAATCAAAACATCACCACAAAAGGTTTAAAACCTGTTCAAAGGAGATTTTTGAGAACAGAAACCTCTCTTTGTGTCTGGAAATTTAAAAGCCACCAGAACCCATGCAGCTAAGCGTGCCCAGGGGGAGAATGTTTTCCCTGACTCATGCAGGTCACCAGCTGCAGCCTTGGAGCACCACATGAATGGAGGCATTGATCTGACATTAAAGATACTGAGGAGCTAGCCAAAGAGTTAGGATCCTTTGATTTCACTAAAAGGTCCAAATGTTGTAAATATTTGTGCACTTTGGAATGTATGAAGATGTAAATACACTCCCAAATATTGTAAAAACATCTTAGCTCCCTCTCTTCAGAAAGAACTCCAAGTGTTAAGGCAGTGTAGATCACACAGATGCTGCACTCCCTCATCTGAGGTTTCTTCTTCCTAGACTGATACATAAAGGCCTTGGGTTAGTTAAATAGTGAAATATGCATGAGATGTGGGATTATTGATCAGGAAAATCGTCAGGGTTTGAGTGGAGATTACTAGGCATGACCTGCCAGCAGCAGGGCTCCTGTCACATGCATATGAAGGACAAGAAAAGAGGGACAAATGGAGTGTAGAAGAGAGGCTGAGCTCTTTGGATGTTAGGAACAAGTTCTTTGCCATGAGGGTAGTGGCACACTGGAACAGGTTTCCCAGGGAGGTGGTTGAGGCCCATCCATGGAGATCACAGAATCACAAAAGCATTCAGGTTGCAAGAGGCCCTCAGGATGACCAAGCCCAGCTTATATCCCTATTCTACAAGGTGCACTCTAAACCATAGCCCCAAGCACCACATTCAAATGACTTCTGAACACATCCTGGGTTGGTGACTCCACCACCTCCCTGGGCAGCACATTCCAATGCCTGACCACTCTTGGGGGGATGTTTTTTTCCTAATATCTTGTCTAAACCTACCCAGTCACAGCTTGAGGCCATTCCCTCTTGTTCATAGAATCATAGAATCAACCAGGTTGGAAGACACCTCCAACCTCATCCAGTCCAACCTAGCACCCAGCCCTCACCAGTCAACCAGACCATGGCACTAAGTGCCTCATCCAGGCTTTTCTTGAACACCTCCAGGGATGTTCTATCACTAGTTACTTGTGAGAAGAGACCAGCACCAGCCTCTCCACAACATCCTTCCAGGTAAATAGAGATATTTGAGGTGAGGCTGGACAGGGCTCTGGGCAACCTGATCTAGACAAAGATGTCCTTGCTGACTGCAGAGGGGGCTGGACTGGATGAGCTTTGGAGGTCCCTTCCAATTCAGAACATTCTATGATTCTGTGATCCCTCAACCATTCATACATTCATAGAATGGGTTGGGTTGGAAGGGACCTTAGAGATTACCCAGTTCCAAGCCCCCTACCATGGTCAGGGACACCCTTCACTAGCCCAGGTTGCTCAAAGCCTCACCCAACACCTCCAGGGAGGGGGCATCCACGACTTCTGCTTTCATCATTTGCATTGCATTCAATAAATGTAATTCAAAGTTAATAGGAGCAATTTCACATGAATATTTTATCTACCTACACCTCAAACACTGCAAAATCATGGAAGTGGAAAATCAAAGGAAGCTGTAAAGTCAAAATATCTTCTGAAGTATTTGCTTCCTCCACCAGTTAACTTTTCATAATCCAGTTCTTCCTTTCATCTGCTCACATACATTTTCTACAGTGTGACATGCCTCTTGGGTAGATGACAGCAGTCAGCTGAATGTCCCAGTTTACCTGCTTCCTGTGTGAAAACAAAACAGCAAACTTTCTTATTGGATGTGCTGTCAGCTTCTTAACAAAGGTGTGGTCACTCAAGAAGCAGGAAGAGAATCATTTAAAAGAGCTGAAGCACCTCAAATAAAATACTTGGACAACTATTACAGACTCACAGAATCGCTGAGGCTGGAAAAGACCTCTGAGGTCATCGAGTTCAGCCCAACACCAGCACATCAGCTAAACCCTGACACCAAGTGCCACATCCAATCTTTGCTTAAAGACCTCCAGGGATGGTGACTCCACCGCCTTCCTGGGCAGTCCATCCCAGTGCCTAATCAACCTTTCCCTGAGGAACTGATTCCTAATATCCAACCTAAACCTCCCCTGGTACAGCTTCAGGCCATGTCCTCTTGTCCTGTCACAAGCTGCCTGACCCCCTCCGAGTACAACTTCTTTTAGGTAGCTGTAGAGAGCAATAAGGTCCCCTCCAAGTCTCCTCTTCTCCAGGCTGAGAACTATTATTGAGCCCAGCCATCTGCTAAATACTTGACACACTTTAACAGCAGGGCTAAGAATAGGCTAGCTTCATTTCAGGAACAAAGAAATGCCCTCTGCAATATAACACTTAATTAAAGCCAAAGAATGTTAGAATCCTAGAGTCATTAAGGTTGGAAAAGGCCTCTAAGATCATCAAATCCAATCTTTCCAAGACCATGCTTGCGATTTTTACGAGAAAGGATCCTTTAAGAACATAACAGTGAAGTAGTCTGTATTAAAATAAATCTTGCAAGAGCTGCAGCTAAATCAAGACGTAATCGAGTGAATTATTCAGAGCAACTTGCCAAGTAGACTTAAGGCAAAACATGGGTCATGAAGAAGACTCAGAGAGACTTTTGCATTTCACTGCAATACAGCTGAAATCCCTGCAAATACACAGTGCAGAGGAGAGGGTTTTGTGAGTGTTTCCAAACAGAGACGTCTGGCTGGGAAACAGAAAAGATGCAGCCACTTAGTGCCAAGAATATCTCATCTCCTGGTCTGAATCTAACCAAGCCAGTGAGGTATATAACCAAGTCTGTGGGAGAAAAATACTACCCTATATTTTAGGTCCTGGCTGCCTGCTGTCTGTGAACAATGCATTCAGGCAGGCTGACGAGCCAAGGCAGGCATTTTATTGACACCAACTTTTAAGATGGTTACTGGGAAAAGACAAAAAGGACAAAGCAGGTCTTTGAAGTATTCTGCTGAATGCCAGCAAGGAGTAGGACAACAGTGGCTGCTACCCTCTTGCAGGGAAGTTTGCTTGGGCATTTCTTTTGACAAGCAGTGATTTAGAAAAGCTCTCTCTGCCAGAGCCCAGCCAGAGCTCTCAGTCCAGCCGGCGCTGATTAGGTTACCGCAGCCATCGCTGCTGGAACTATCGACTTTCCATTTGCAGTCAGGTACCTGGAGCAACAACAGCAGCGTGGACAAGCCAAAGGCCACTGTGTGACCAACCTCCAGAGCAGGCGGCAGGAAGATTCCAGCTCGTAATGTTCCCAAAGCAAGAACAGCAGCTCGCCTGGGAAATCTGCTTTGGGTAAAGTGAAGTTAGCAGCTTCAGCAGAGAGGTAATTGGGTGAATTGGGAAACCAAGTGATATACTCCGATGACATGCAGCCCAGACAGCAACCCTGTGCTGGGCTGCAGCAAAAGCAGTGTGGGCAGCAGGGCAAGGGAGGGGATTCT
>WAAF01005428.1:32159-45017 GCA_013400475.1 Tricholaema leucomelas
TTTACAGTGGGTGGTGAGACACTGGCACAGGTTGCCCAGGGAGGTTGTGGATGCTTCCTCCCTGGAGGTGTTTAAAGCCAGGCTGGATGAGGCCTTGAGCAGCCTGCTCTAGTGGGAGGTGTCCCTGCCTATGGCAGGGGGTTGGAGCTGGATGATCTTTGAGGTCCCTTCCAGCCTAAACCATTCTATGATTCTATCACATAATCCATGATCCCACTGGCCTTAAATCTAGAGTAAGCAAGTGATGTCATTAAAATAATTAATTATGGGGAGTTACAAAAGACTCCAGAAGAAACTGGTCACAGCTGCCAACTCAAAATTCATACCACAGTAGAAGCTATACAAGCAGATAAGAAACTCTTTCTCTTCTTGCTGACATTCCTACAGTTCTCATATCACAAAGATATCAACATCGTTGCCTTGCACAAAAAATTGTGGACAGGTTTTTTTTAGCTATGAGTGCCAGAGTGCTTATGGTCTTTGGTTCAACACAAGAGGGGAAAAAAAGATTGCTTTAAACCCAGGTAAGAAAAATCAACATGCAGTGTTGAGCAGATACTGATAAATTGTGATGACTCAGAAATTAAGATTCAGCGGATTAAAATTCCTACATTCAGAAATCATAGAATCATGGAGTCACAGAATCAACCAGCTTGGAAGAGATCTCCAAGCTCATCCAGCCCAACCTAGCACCCAGCCCTGGCCAATCAACCAGACCATGGCACTAAGTGCCTCATCCAGGCTTTGCTTCAACACCCCCAGGGACAGTGACTCCACCACCTCCCTGGGCAGCCCATTCCAATGCCAATCACTCTCTCTGCCAATAACTTCCTCCTAACATCCAGCCTAGACCTCTCCTGCCACAGCTTGAGACTGTGTCCCCTTCTTCTGTTGCTGCTTGCCTGGCAGCAGAGCCCAACCCCACCTGGCTACAGCCTCCCTTCAGGTAGCTGCAGACAGCAATGAGCTCTGCCCTGAGCCTCCTCTTCTGCAGGCTGCACACCCCCAGCTCCCTCAGCCTCTCCTCACAGGGCTGTGCTCCAGGCCCCTCACCAGCTTTGTTGCCCTCCTGTGGACACCTTCCAGCACCTCAACATCTCTCTGCAATGGAGGAGCCCAGAACTGGACACAGCACTCAAGGTATGGCCTGAGCAGTGCTGAGCACAGGGGCAGAATAACCTCCCTTGTCCTACTGGCCACACTGCTCCTGATCCAGGCCAGGATGCCATTGGCTCTGCTGCCCACCTGTGCACACCCATTGGAGATTTTCCTCTGTGTCACATATGAGCTCTAGAGGATTTTCAAAGAAAAGCATAAAGCAGCTCTACTCCTCTGCAGCCCTGGAGCAGAGCTGCCTCCAGACCCCTGCCCTCGTCAGCACAGACCACAGGCACATGCACTACAGATCCTCTTCTCTGGCAACAGAACCACCTGTAGATACTCACTGCATACCTAGGGATGGCTCAAGCCTGCTGCTAAGCACCAGTTCAGTGGCCATTAGGCAAAATGAGTGTAATAAATGTGTGAGATTACTACCATGGTTGCTCAGAAGTGCAGGGGACTGATCTCAGTGAAGGAGGAGACCTTTTTTCTTGTATGTTCCCAAGATGCCTCTTTTCCTCCTGATTTTTAATTAGCAATTTTTTAGATCACAGAACTTCCATTTTGTATTCTACATAGTGGTCCTCAAGCATCGGAATAAGAAACTCACTCACCTCTATAGCTAGAGAACAGCTGAGACCTCTGGAAAGATTACAGACAAGGAATCAGGCTTTCTAATTCCTCACTGCATTTAGGCTCCAAGGCAAATGAAGACTACAGCACAATTCCTGTCTTCCTATTTTCAGTGTCACTTGGCCATGGGAAGTGTATTAGAATTACAACAGGAAACATTTCTTTCCTGAAAGCATGGTCAGGCACTGAAACAGGCTGTCCAGAGAGGGGCTGGAGTCACCACCCCTGGAGGTGTTCAAGAAACGTGTGGACATGGCACTTTGAGCCATGGTTTGATGGCCATTGTGGTGCTGGGTTGATGGTTGGACTTGATGACCTTATAGGTCTTTTCCAAGCCAACCAATTCTGTCATTCTCTAACTTGTGCTACTAGATGTTTGCTGTCATGAGGGCTGTCATTTGCTTAGACTTGTAACGCACCAACCACATTTCTGACCACTGCTTTCAGTGCCTAAGAAGTGCTGGGAGTTCAAGACTCTTTAGAGTGAAGCATCTTTTAGGTAGCAGCTCCAAGCCGCTGGCATCTGAACGTGAATTTGGAGGCCTCAGAGGTAGCTGGGTCCTACATTCTTTGCCATGCATGTGCAAGAGACTGCCAGATCAATTCATCAATAACATTCTGCTCCTTTAGAGACAGGGTTTCCTGCCTTTCTTGGAATTTAACCAGCACACTTAACCCCCATCTGGAGCAGGCTGACTCACCAGCTTTTCAAATCCTTGCACTGAAGTGAACAACTGAGTCTCTTGAGACACAGGAGTTCTACTTCTATCACAGAGCTTCAGAGGAAAGAAACACTTTAAGATAAAAGTAGTACCAAATAGATACTTAGTGCAAAAATCAACGCTTTCACATAACATCATGATCCTATAGACACATATGGACACTGAGGTGCACCAGAATTTTACCCTGTGAGCATATGATGGGACAGTTGCAAATAAGACATCAATTAGTGTTTTTAAAGCATAAGTTCTATCCACACAAACACTTCCTGATCCCTGCTCCAGCTGACACACATCTATGTGTGTACACAGAACGCTAACTGGATGTTTGTACGGGCAGCAATACTTTCAAAGACTTATAAATACTTATGAATCATGGAATCAGTCAGGGTTTGAAGGGACCACAAGGATCATCTAGTTCCAACCCCCCTGCCATGGGGAGGGACACCCTGCCCTAAATCAGGCTGGCCAGAGCCTCATCCAGCCTGTCCTTAAACATGGGGGTTGGAGCTGGATGATCCTTGAGGTCCCTTCCAACCTAAACCATTCTATGATTCTATGATTCTATGATTCTATGGGCATCAGATTGTTGAGGGCTCTGTTCTGAATGGACAGATGCCAATTCTATTACAGAAGAAAAATGCAAAGTCTGAAGATGAAGAGCAATGATCTCAGACCAGCCACACCGAATATGCTGTCAAGAAGCAATCTGGAGCAATAGTAGCAGCATAGCTGGATGAACTCAGAGAAGCCTGAGAAGAATTCTTCAGTAATCTCAGGAGGAATCTTTCCTTAATAGTACAAGAACAATATAGCTCTGAAAGAGCAGTCTCCAAAAGCTTCAATGCATGTAGGTGGCAACCAACTAAACAAACAAACAGCAGAACAAGAAACCAGAATAGAAATCTCCTCTAGGAAATGCTGCATGGAAGTCACAAGTAGGAGGGATGGATCTCAGAGCTGACCTCCAAGAAACTAAGCATGGACTTGAAAAGCTTTAAAGGAGTCTGTGAGAGTCATTAAGCAGTTGTTGAGAAGTCTGAAGTACAGTGTTGCAGGAAAGAGAAGAGTCAAGTGAAAGCAGAGCTGCACAATATGAAATCACTGAGCAGGAGAAACTAAGGGTAATAAATCCCCCTCTTCTGGAAAACAAAGTTTTGGGACACCACAGGTTGCTGCATTGCTGCTCATCAACTGAAAATTCAGCACCAGTAAAATCCCTGAGGGATAGCAGGCACATTCCATCTTCCAAATCCTGCGTTTGCTGAGCTCTGCACACATCCTGCTTGTCCCTAACGCTGCACTGGCAGAAGCCTAAGTAAGCATATTGAGGAAGCTGTTACTGTCTGACGTGGGCAGTTGCTTTCTCAAGAAGAAACAGATACACCACAAACACATTTGAGATGCAAGGTTGCATTTGATCATAGAATGACAGGGGCTGGAAGTGATCTCAAAAGATCTGGTCCAGCCCTGCTACCAGAGCAGGACAACCTAGAGCAGATCATGCTGGAATGCATCCAGATGGTTCTTGACTATCTCCAGAGAGGGAGACTCCACAACCTCCCTGGGCAGCCTGTGCTAGTGCTCTGTCACTCTCACAGTGGAAAAGTTCTTCCTCAGGCTCACATGGAACTTCCTATGCCTCAACTTCCACCCATTGCCCCTTGTCCTGTCATTGGGCATCACCAAGAAGAGGCTGGCTCCATTCTCCCAGCACTCACCCCTTACATATAAACATGAATGAGGTCACCCCTTAGTCGTCTCCTCTCCAAGCTAAAAAGCCCCAGCTCCATCAGTCTCCTCTTCTCCAAGCAGCAGAGCCCTACCTCATAAGAAGGATGTTCCATTCCCTTCATGATTTTTGTGGCTCTGTGCTGGACTCTCTCAAGCAGTTCTATGTCCTTCTTGAGCTGGGAGGCCCAGAACTGGACACAATACTCCAGATAAGGGCTCACCAGGGCAGAGTAGAGGGGAAGGAGAACCTCCCTCGACCTACTAACCACAGTCTTTCCAATACATCCCAGAATGGCACTGGCCTTCCTTGCCAGAAGAGCACACTGATGGCTCATGGCCACTCTTCCATCCACCAGGACTCCCAAGTCCTTCTCCCCTTCACTGCTCCCCAGCAGGTCAGTCCCCAACCTATACTGATCCATGGGATTGTTCTTTCCCAGGTGCACAACTCTACACTTTCATCTTTAATGACTTTTTCAACTGACATAAAAAAACTTCAATCCTCTCTCACATGACTTTCATTTCTTAAAGGTTTCAACTCCAACACCCACAAGAGCACCAGGACTTGCAGATTACATTGCTGAACCCTGCTCTCTCTGTAACTTAACATCTCAGAAGAACTGCAGAGAAATAACTGTGGATTAAGGGAAAGAAATTCTGAGGATATCTTTCTTTAATGATTTTGAACATTTGGTGTGGTTAAAACAACACATCTATCCTCACTGCAGCAATTAGCAGGTTTCTGCAGTTAATGCTTTAACTTGGAGAACAACCAACTTCAAGCTTCATTTTCCCAGTGGTAACAGTAGAGGTCCATATGTTACTCACTGCTCATACCTAAAAAAAACCCTTAAGCATTTGCTGGAACAGGGATTAGAAGCCAAATCTCCCTGCACTAACCAGTAGGTAACCTGACCAATAGGTAAAATATCTTCCCTGCTCCACTGGAGTCAAATTAATATTTGTGCCTATACCCATTTGCTACTGCTTAAGGAGGCAATGTGAAATGCAGCAACAGCAGCACGAGAGGCTCAACACTCCTCATGCTACAGCATCTTAGAGCCAAAGGGCTAAATCTTCCTCCAAGGCAGTACAAATTTGTATCTTCTGAGCCAGAGAGGGGAACTGAGCTGAGTGTCACATCCAGAATGAAAACATTCCAGTGGGATATTGGATAAAAAATGTTATCTATGGGCTGGGGCTTTAACCACTTACACTTGGTAAGAAAGTAAGGCTTGCATGGCTCACCTGGGTAGGGTTAGACTCAATATATGGATTTTTCTTTCCCCAGCAAGAGTGATCAGGCATTGGAACGTGCTGCCCAAGGAGGTGGTGGGGTCACCAACCCTGGATGTGTTTCAAAGTCGTTTGGATGTGGTGCTTGGGGATATGGTTTAGGGTGCACCTCGTAGAGCAAGGATATTGGTTGGACTTAGTGATCCTGAGGGGCTTTTCCAACCTGAATGTTTCTGTGATTGTGTGAAGGGAGGGATCAAATCTGCAGCCCTTTGTGAAGGAAGGCATTTCTTCCCCCTCCCAAAAGCTAGGCAGATCATAACCCACAAATCTCTCTCTTCAGCACATCCAACTCCCTAAGCTGGCAGAGCTGGCATGCTGGCTTCCATGTCTCTCTGAGCACACAGCCCTCTGATGTAAAGAGGACCTCACCTGACCTCGAGGCAGCAGAATTAAGCACTGCAATCTGGAGCTGCAGTGCCTAATCCTATGGCAAGTTGAACCCTTAAAGGACTTGCTGTGATACCAATTGAAGCTGTGATAGGAAACACATTCCCTGCTAATGGCTTAACTAAGTCAACCACCTTCAGTCTCCTCCTTTCAAGAGACATTGACCAAAATAGCCATAACCACTACCTGCTGGTGCCCTCCTGTTGCTGCAGCTGTGAAAAGAAAGCATGAGCTAGATCAGCCTTCCAGGGCAAGAGCTCTCATTTGCATTCCTGACACATCTCACTTGCACACTCCACAAAATGCTTTCATTAACAGATCAACCCAACAGCAGGAGGAGGCTCTCTCCAAACGTTGCACCCCTTCCTGAGCACAGGGGGAGACCTCCAAACATTTCACCCATTTATCAAAAAAGGAGGCTCCCCCTCTACCAGGGGAGACACATTCCACTGCATTTTGTTGCTAGGCAATCCTCTGCATTTAAGAACAATTTATTTACGTGAACTCCCTCCTCCATCTTCTCTACCAAGCTGCTTGAGTGGTTGGATAAACAATTGTACAGTAAAAACAGAAAATAAAAGGGAGGGGGGAAAAGGAAAAAAAAAAAGACAGCAAAAGAAAGCCAAAGGAGCAAAATGAACAAACACTTGTCACCAGCACCAAGCATGAGGCAGCAAACAGAAACCCCAAATAAGCAGACTTCAGGAGGCCAGGGAGAAGCAGCAACTGTTAAGAAGACAAGTCAGGGTGATAAGTTCTGGAGAGAGAGAGAAAGGAGATAAAATACCCAAGTGGTGAGACCCCATAGCTGAGACTGGCCAAAACAAACCCTCCAGGAGCCACATTTAGATAAGGAATTGAGAATACTCAGAAGGCTGTGACCTTCTTTTTCTTCAAGGCAGTTGAATGATGACTATATATAAAACACAACTATTCATGATTTAAAACAAACCCATTCAGTCAAACGTTGACAGGATTGCTTGTGACATGCCCGAGGAAAATGCATCACTTCAGACAGCTGGAGGAAGTGAACCCAGCAGCATCATGTGCAACACTTCACCTACTTTAGAAGAGTTACACACAGAGGGGAAAAAAACTCACCAAAACCCCAATCAACAACCAGCCCACATTGCTTTGAACTTGCTTAGGCAAATATAACATCTCCAGACTGTCTGCCATTCTCTTTAGACTAACAGAGCCCCTGGACAGTGTAAAGCAACAGGGACTTCTCTGTCCAGCAGGAGCAGGGAGGTGATCGTGCCCTTGTACTTGGCTCTGCTGGGGCCACACCTTGAGTGTTGTGTTCAGTTTTGGGCACCTCGTTACAAGAAGGATGCAGAGGTGCTGGAGCCAGTGCAGAGGAGGGCAAGGAAGCTGTGAAGGGCCTGGAGAATAAATCAGATGAGGAGCAACTGCAGGAGCTGGGCATGGTTAGTGTGAGAAAGAAGAGGCTGAGGGGAGACCTCATGGCTGTCTACAGCTACCTGAAAGGAGGTTGTGGAGAGGCTGCTGCTGGTCTCTTCCACAGGTAATTAGTGATAGAACAAGAGGGAATGGCCTGAAGCTGTGACTGAGTGGGTTTAGACTAGATATTAGGAAACATTTCTTCCCAAGAGTGGTCAGGCATTGGAATGTGCTGCCCAGGGGGGTGGTGGAGTTGCCAACCCTGGATGTGTTTAAAAGACGTTTAGATGTGGTGCTTGAGGCTATGGTTTAGGGTGCACCTCGTAGAGAAAGGATATTGGTTGAACTTGGTGATCCTGAGTGGCTTTTCCAACTAGAATGCTTCCATGATTCTGTAATTCTGTCCTGTTTCTTTTTCTCCCTCACTCCAAGTGGTCTCAGCTTTCTTTTTCCCCCCTCTTGTTCTCTAACCTATTTCTCAATCAGGTAAGATCAACATTTACTTCAAGTTAGATCAAGGTTCTAAACTTATTTTTCACAGCTACATCATAGAATCATAGAATCAATCAGGTTGGAAGAGACCTCCAAGATCACCCAGCCCTGTCCAATCAACCAGACCATGGCACTAAATGCCTCATCCAGGCTTTGCCTGAACACCTCCAGGGATGGTGACTCCACCACCTCCCTGGGCAGCCCATTCCAATGCCAATCACTCTCTCTGCCAACAACTTCCCCCTAACATCCAGCCCAGACCTCTCCTGGCACAGCTTGAGGCTGTGTCCCCTTCTTCTGTTGCTGGTTGCCTGGCAGAAGAGCCCAACCCCACCTGGCTACAGCCTCCCTTCAGGGAGCTGCAGACAGCAATGAGGTCTGCCCTGAGCCTCCTCTTCTGCAGGCTGCACACCCCCAGCTCCCTCAGCCTCTCCTCACAGGGCTGTGCTCCAGGCCTCTCACCAGCTTTGTTGCCCTTCTCTGAACACCTTCCAGCACCTCAACATCTCTCTTGAATTGAGGAGCCCAGAACTGGACACAGCACTCAAGGTATGGCCTGAGCAGTGCTGAGCACAGAGGCAGAATAACCTCCCTTGTCCTGCTGGCCACATTGTTCCTGAGCCAGGCCAGGATGCCATTGGCTCTCTTGGCCAATCAATGTGGAAGTCTTTTGATGTTACCAGGTTTGCTCAGATCCTTGAGGAAAGCCAAAACATTAGAAGTTGCTTTTCTGAAGTGCAGCAAGCACTGATGGCACTTACCCTGAAGAGATATCCTGCCTGAGAAAAGAACTGCTCATTATTTGTCTTACTCCCACAACAGCAGTAACCATAACACAGAGAAAGCCAGCTCAGGTCAGGGTTGAAGCAGATCAAATCTCTTTTCCTCCAAACCTAGTGTTTGTGAGTCTTCTGGTTCCAGAAAAGTGCCAGAAAGAGCAGTGAAGAAACTAATTTAGGTTGTTTGGGTTTTTTCAATATTCTTGGTGACATCAGAAATTGGCAGATGTTGTTCTCAAGGCAATTGGCAAATGTTTTTCTATTACTAAGTCCATTATCTTGCTTAAGACTTACATCGTAGGCATTCTGCATAATGACAGAACAGTAGGGGTTGGAAGGGACCTCAAAAGATCATCCAGCCCAACTCCTCTGCCAGAGCAGGATCACCCAGGGCAGGTCCCACAGGAACAGATTCAGGAGGGTTTTGAAAGACTCCACAACTTCTCTGGGCAGCCTGCTCCAGGGCTCTGGCACCCTTACAGTGTTCACATGGAACCCTCCCTTATGTTCACATGGAACCTCCTCTGTTCCAACATGCAGCCATTGCCCTTTGTCTGGTCTCTGGACATTACTGAGCAGAGCCTGGCTCTGTCCTCCTGACACTGTCCTCACATCTTTATAAACATGAATGAAGTTCCCCCCCCAGTACTCTGCTCCAAGCTAAAGAGCCCCAGCTTCCTCAGCAGGGAGATATTCCATTCACTTCAGCATCTTTTTGGCCTCTGTGCTGGAATCTCTCAAGCAGTTCCCTGAGGCACTTCTTGACTTCTTTGCCATTGGAATGGGCTGCCCAGGGAGGTGGTGGAGTCACCATCCCTGGGGGTGTTCAGGAAAAGCCTGGCTGAGGCACTTAGTGCCATGGTCTGGTTGACTGGCTAGGGCTGGGTGCTAGGTTGGACTGGATGAGCTTGGAGGTCTCTTTCAACCTGGTTGATTCTATGATTCTATGAGTTGAGGGTCTCAAAAGTGGACACAGTACTCCAGATGCAGCCTCACCAGGGCAGAGCAAAGCAGGAAGAGAACCTCTCCTGACCTACTAACCATAGCCCTTCTAATCCACCCCAGGATGCCATTTGCCTTCTTGGGCACACTGCTCTCCAACAGGGTATTTTCTGATTCAGCCACCTTCCAAATTCGTAGATCTTCATAAAATAGAGCACATGACTGTCTAACAGAGCCTTATGTTGGTAAAGATGGTCTTCAGGGCTCAAAAAGACTTGTTCCACCAGCATTTTGCTTTCTTGCAGCAACAGCTGGTGATTACTTGAACACAAAGTGCCTGCTACTATGGCAGTAACTTATCTGGATAATGATTTCAGAGATGTAAATATGCCTTGGGGCTTAGAAAGTAGATACAAGTTTAATAAATACAGATATAAATAGCTAACTACATAACCCAGCACACAGGCTTTTCCAGATTGCTTCTCTACAGCCTTCAGGCTGATGCCATAGAATCATAGAATGGTTTAGGTTGGAAGGGACCTCAAAGACCATCGAGTTCCATCAATAAGGAGAGAAAAGAAGGATGAGCTGATTCCATGGGGCGGAAAGCTCTGGCAGAGCTTCCTAACAACCTCAACATGCCCGTGATTTCAGATGGGGGGCTTTGAGAACACTTACTCTGTACCCCAAAATGTGCTATGTGTGAGAAGGATTAGGCTTGTCAACAAATGAAGTAAGATCAGTACATTTAACATAGATCAATAGGAAAAAAGCCCATAATAGAATACATATGGAATACATTGATATAGATATGTATTATTTTGGACTCTGACTAGCATAGCAACTTGCACTTGGATTGGCATGGATGAAGAGAACTGAAGAGCAAATCCTTATCTCCAGGGTTTCAAACCAGGGGTTGTATTAACTAGTTCCTGTAGAAAACCCCCAAATTTCAAAGGAAGACAAAAGTCTGAATGTGCAAAGCAGGAAGAACTTTCTTATGCCAACAAAACCTTCTTCCTGAACATCATTGTAGTCTGCATAGAACCACAGAATGGTTCTAAGCCCTCTTCAGCTGTTTATCATGCAGGAGCCAGACTCGGTGGCAAGGTCAGACCAGGAGACCAAGTAACCTCATTCAGGCCATGGAAAAGCAGTTCTAAATCCCTGATTAGCTTAAGAGATCTCAAAGACCATTATGTGTAACAGTATGCCAAGCATGAGGCAGCTCACCTGCTCTCAACTCACGCTAGCAGAGATGCTCCAGTTTCCATGGAGGGCTCCAACACCTCCAGTCTGTACCTTATAAAGCTGAGGTCAGTCTAAAAATGGACCAGTCTGACTTACAAAGTCATGCTTCTGGGGCCATTCTGTAGGTGACTGAAACACTGATTTAAGTAACACTGGGACCTCCTCTTCCTCTTGTCCTGCCCCTCTACTGCACAGTGGTGAGACTCCACCTGGAGTACTGTGTCCAGTTCTGGAGCCCCTGTTACAAGAAGGATATGGATGTGCTGGAACATGTCCAGAGAAGGGCCATGAGGATGATCAGAGGGCTGGAGCTGCCTAGCTATGAGGAGAGACTAAGGGAGTTGGGGATGTTCAGTCTGGAGAGGAGAAGGGTCCAAGGTGACTTTATTGTGACCTTTCAGTATCTTAAGGGGGCTACAAGAAATCAGGGGAGGGACTCTTTAGGCTGTCAGGTAGTGATAGGAATGAGGGGAATAGAACAAAGTTAGAAATGGGTAGATTCAGACTGGATGTTAGGAAGAAGTTCTTCACCATGAGGGTGGTGAGATCCTGGACTGGGTTGCCCAGGGAGATGGTGGAAGCCCTATCCCTTGAGGTGTTTAAGGCCAGGCTGGATGAGGCTCCAGATGGCCTGATCTAGTGTGAGGTGTCCTTGCCCACGGCAGGGGAATTGGAACTAGATGATCCTTGTGGTGCCTTCCAACTCTGACCGATTCTATGATTCCCACTCTTCCCCCTGCAAATTGAGGTCTGGCAGGAATGGTGGATTTCCTTCTGACTATTCCCTGCTGCATTAGCATCTAATGCCTTGACATGCAAGCTGGGTGCAGCTCCACAGAAGTTAGCAGAGTAATTCTGAAATACAGCCCACAGGGAATTGGAATCAACCCTTTTCTGTTAGCATTTTTATGGCTTAATCTTTTCAAGCCTAAATCAAATCTAAATCAAATATTCTCAGATCACTCTTACAGAGTACCCCATCACCTCTAGCAGCATAAAAAAATGTTGCATGCACCTAGACCTTTGAGAAGATGGGGGGGGAAATCACCATCAAATGCATCCTTCCTCACATCTTTAATAAAACAACTTTTAAACATGTTCAGTGTTACTACTGGTAAGAGCCATTTGTAATGTGGTTCTTACTCACTGATCAGGACCCTGCTGTGCATGGCACAGCTAAGCCAGACATCCCAGTACCAAAGAGCTCATGACTTAAATATGAGCTGGAGAAACCACAGGTCAATGCAGAGGAAGGCAAGAATAAAAGATTTATCTTTCAGAATTATATAAGTGGTGGCTTAGGAAAGGAGAAGGAAGCTTGCAAGGGATAGTGAGAAATCACTGTATGCAAGCAAGGAACAAGCACTGACTGTACCATCTGTGGGCTTACAAATAGCTTCTGTAACATGGAATCATGACAATGAGGGAAAAGTCAGCACTGTAGCAAGGTACAAGATGTCACTTCTGTCTTGTTTCCATTTCTATACTGTTTGCTTGCTCAACTTTGGGTTAATTTTCCTGTTGCTGTTAGACTTTGCTGCATTTTAACCCTCAAGGGCAAAGTTCTAAATGCTTTTTTCTCTCCACCATCCTTTCCTGTTTCTCTTTTACTAACTAAACAGTATGCAGTAAGGCTTGGGCACCCCAGTCTATGTAAAAGATCAATGCAAATTGTGGGTGGTCTAAATAACTGAAGTTTGAAATGTGACACACTGGTAAGACCCAAACAAAAAGAGATTGCCCATTGGAATGGGCTGCCTGGGGAGGTGGTGGAGTCACCGTCCCTGAAGGTGTTTAAAAGGAGACTGGATGAGGCACTTAGAGCCATGGTTAGGTTAATGAGAAGGTGTTAGGTGATAGATTAGATTCGATGATCCCAGAGGTCATTTCCAACCTGGTTAATTGTGTGCCCAGGTGGCCAAGAGGGCCAATGGCATCCTGGCCTGTATCAGGAACAGTGTGGCCAGTAGGACGAGGGAGGTTATTCTTCCCCTATACTCAACACTGGTCAGGCCACACCTTGAGTGCTGTGTCCAGTTCTGGGCTCCTCAACTCAAGAGAGATGTTGAGGTGCTGGAAGGTGTCCAGAGAAGTGCAACAAAGCTGGGGAGGGGCCT